>PVIC010003231.1:0-70453 GCA_004025085.1 Thryonomys swinderianus
ATATATATATATATATATATATATATATATATATATATATATGCATACTTATTCAGTTCTCCTGTTAGAGAACAATCCATTCTAAAAGGGTGTAAAAGTAATAAAAATGTCCGAGTCTTTCCTCTCGTTATTTTTTCTCCTGTTTTTCTTTCTTTCTCTTTATATTTTGATATTCATTAAGAAAAAAGAATTCCTTGGAGTTATTTCATAAGAAAGTGATAAGCTTCCTTTATGTATAACTAGATTTACTCAGTAATTCATTTATTTAAACTATAGTACAAGTCAGTGTGTGTATAGATTGGGAAATTTGTAAATACATTTTAGACGTATATTAGTGTCTCAATTCAAAAATAACTGATTTTTTTGTTAACATGTTTTTAGTAAGAAGGAAACAATATGACATTACTGGAGTTCTAATCATTGTTTAAATGAATTTAGAAATAAATCTCAAAGAGGTGAATGTTCAGTTGTATTTCACTGTATGCAATTACATTTTATTTTTTAATTGAATTCTTTATTGGTATATTTTATATACAGTTCACAATCACAATCAACATTGGGGAATTTTTTACCAGTATATAACGAGTTAATTCTCATTTTTACCCATATCCCTACCCGCCCCCCAGCCCCCACCCTCTATATACATGTGCCTTCTTTTTCTTTTGAAATCACATTTATTCTCTCCCCTCATTACTTTCCCCTACTTCATTCTCTTTGAATATTTCCTATTTCACAAAACTATCATACATTCTAGAATACATTTTATTTTTAAAGGATTTTGCAAAATAGTGAAGTGTTCAGACTTGCAAGAATGATATAAAGACAACTATGAGCAATGGTAAAACTACTACTAAAGCTTAACACATAAAGAATGTATCTGAAGCTCTTTTTCCTCTCAAACCAACCAGATCAACTCTGTCTTTGCACACTCCAAAAGAAGCAACTTCTACCTTGAAACTGACACTTAACCAACTCCATGGCTTTGTTTGTTTGTTTGTTTTACTCACTTGAGACTAATTATCCTCCTACCACAGCTTCCCCAGTGCTGAGATTATAAGCCTGTACCACCACGTCCATATAATTTCATATACCTCTAGCACATAGGAAAGCAACTTTTTTTTTTTTGAGAGAAGGTCTTGCTTTGTACTTCAGACTGGACCTGAGCTCAATATGTAGCCCAAGCTAGCTTCAAACTCAGCAGTCCTCCTTTCTCTTCTGCCTCTTCCTCTGCCTCCTGAGTTCTGGGATTATAGGCATGAGTCACCATACCTGGCACTGTGGTATGTGGTTACTGGGGATGGACCTCAGGATCCTCCATTTGCAAGGCGGGTGCTAGAACCATTGAGCTAAATCCTGGCCCTGAGAGCAACTTTTTTTTTTTTTTTTTGAGGCAGGGTCTCGCTTTGTAGTTCAGGCTGGCTCTGAGCTCACTATGTAGCCCAGGCAAGCTTCGAACTCGGCAATCCTCCTGCCTCTGCCTCCTGAGTGCTGGGATTACAGGCGTGAGCCGCCATGCCTGGCACTTAAAATAATGTTGCTTTTTTCTGTAAAGAGTCTTAGTCTTAGTTTTCAATTGCATTGTAACTGATGTCCATAAATTAGGTTGTTTAAAACAGAGCGAATATATTGCGTCAAAGTTACGGAGATTATAAGACCTAAAATAAAGATGTCATGAAGGTTGCATTCATACTTGAGGGCTCATCTAGAAGATCTGTTCTCTTTCCCTTCGCACTTTCTAGAAGACACCTCCATTTCTTGGCTTGTGAGCCTTTTAAAGCTAGTGGCACAGCATCTTCATAATGCATTTGTCACTTCTCTGCTCTGTAATCTGCTTCCATTTTAATATCTTGTTTCTTACTCTGATCTTCCTTCCATTGTATAAGGACTCTGATTGTATTGTAGCTATCTGGATAATGCAATGTAATTTTCCATCTCAAAGTCTTTAATCTAATATACAGGCACCTGTTGCTTAGTGAATGAACATATTTGCAACTTTTTGGTAGTAGGACTCTAACATAGACTATCATTCTTTGGCCTTTTATGTCCTTGGATCTCAGGGCTTGCTACCAAAACATACTCCAGTGTATGTTGAGTGATCCAGAAACCATTGGCAGTTAATACCAGAAAGCCTGTGTACTAAGTGGGTATGAGAATGCCTCAATTAATTATCTAGTCTAGGGAGCCTCATTTTCTTTATCTAAATAAGGTTGTGAATTACAAACCTGCTTAATAAAGATAAGTATACAATGTAAAAAAGAGAATTATCTATTACTTGCATTGTCTATTCATATTTCTAGCTTCTAGCATTGCCAGGGAAGGTAAACACCAAATGACACCTTATTCTTTTTGGTTATTTTTATATTGTTCATTACTTATTGTATAACTATAGTTGAATGAATAACATATTAGGATCTCGAGGTTCAACTAGGATTTATGCAAATTATCTGGAATAGGTTAAAATATCTCTCTAAAGTTTATTTAATGAAAATAGTGACCATATTTTCTCATCAGGTTGTACATTATCTGAGAAAAAAACCTCTTTTATACTTTGGGCAATACACATTAAATATCTGTAATCCAGAATCCCAAATCTGGCACTTTGAAATGCTGACACAATGTCATAAGTAGAAAATTCCAAAGTTAATCATATTTGACAGGTCATAATCAAATTACAAACAAACTAAAATATTATATGCAATTATGTGTAGGATATATGATTTATATTAAGACCCAGTGAAATTTATTTGTATATGCAGTGCCATTCCTAGGATGTCACAATTTAAAAGCCAGAATCACTTCTGGTAATAATCATTTCAGATGGGAGATATCAAATTGGATCTGATGTTTGGCATGCCCTTATCAGATTACTTTCAGTTTATTAGCATTTTAGGTTCTGTTAGGCAAAACCTTCTGAGATATGGAAGCTTTCATTTTTAAAACAAACATTTTTTGGAAGTATGCTTAAATCACAAGCAGATCAAGATCAATGGTTAAGATGTATGTAGTATAGCTACAAATACAGTTTTGTATGCTTGAGCATTGTCTCATATTTGAGAAAAGGTTAATAGGTGTGAAGTTTGCCCTGTTTCTATAATTTTAACTCCATGATTTATATCTAACCATGATTTATAGTTATCTATGTGTATTTCCAACATTTCTTCAGTATCCAATAAATTGACACTGTAGTTCATTTAAAATTTATATGTTCATTTTTAAGAAAGATTAAGACCTATGTTTTTGGCTTAGGCTAGGGTTAGAGTTAGTATTCCTGTTAGGTAGAGTGTTGGATTGCATTCATAAATCACTTTGGGTTCCTTTATAAGGTTTAGGATTAGGGTTGCAGTTAGGACTCTGCTTATGGATAGTCTCAGTTTGCATTTGGAGTCTCTTTTTGGTTCCTTTGCTAGGTTTAGGATTAGGGTTACTGTGTTGCAGATAGTATCAGTTTGCATTTTCCAGTCTTTTGGGTTCCTATTCTAGGTTTAGGATTAGAGTTAGGATTATGATTTGGGTTATGGTTGGTGCTGATTTGCCTTTAAACATCTCTTTGGGTTCTTTTTCTAGTCTTAGGACTAGAGTTAGGGTGAGGTATAGTGTTGGTATGAATTCATGTATTCTTTGAATTACTTTTCTAGGATGAGTGTTAGGGTTAGGATTAGGAATGAGGTTAGGGATAGTGTTGGTTTGGATTTACCAGGATGTTTGGGTTCATTCTGGGTTTAAAATTAGGATTTGTGGTAGGACTGGGGTCAGTGAGAGTTTGCCTTTGTATTTATCAGTCTCGCTGGGTATAAGAATAGGGTTAGGGTTGGCATTCACATTAGGGATCATTGGGTTCATTCTGGGTTTAGGATTAGGGTTAGAGTTAGGACTAATGATAGTTTTGGTTTGCATTTATGTGTTTCTGGGTTCATTTTCTAGGTTTAGTGGTAGGCTTAGGTGTGGAATTTGGTTTAGGGATATTGATGGTTGGCATTTAACAGTCTCTTTGGTTTTCTTTTCTAGGTTTCGGATTAGGATTCTGTTTATTTTTCAGGTTAAGGGTATTATTGGTTTGGATTTACCAGTCTCTTTGCATTCCTTTTCTAGTCTTAGGGATAGAGTTTGGATTCAGGTCAGTTATCTTCTTGGTTTGCATTTACAAATCAATTTGGGTTCCTTTTGTAGCTTTAGAATTAGGGTTATGGTGGTTTAGGACAGCATTTTGCATATACTAGTTTTTTGGGGCTTCTTTTCTAGGGTTAGGATCAGAGTTGGATTAGGATTTGGTTGGAGATAGTGCTGGTTTGCAGTTACCAGTCAGTTTGGCATCCTTTTGGTGGTGTAGGTTTAGCCTTAGGCTTAGGGTTATGATTCAAGTTAGAGATAGTGCTGGTTTGCATTTCCATGTCTCTTTGTTTTCCTTTTCCTGACTCAGGATTAGGGTAAAGGTTAGGTTTTGTGTTAGGGATAAGTGATGGCTTAAATCTTCCACTCTCTTTGTGTTCCTTACCTAGGTTTAGGAATAATGTTAAGGTTAGGACTTGGGTTAGGAATAGTGCTGGTTGACATTTACCAATCTCTTTGGGTTTCTGTTGTAGGTTTAGGATTAGTGTTAGGATTATGGATAGTGTTGGTTTGTATTTACTAGTGCATCTGGATTCGTTTTTTAGGATTAGGAATATAGTTAGCATTGGGATTCATGTCAGCTACCTTGTAATTTGCATCTATCAATTAATTTGGTTCCTTTTCTAGGTTTAGGATTAGAATTAGGAATTAGCCTCTAGTTAGGGATAGTTTCAATTTGCATTTTTCAGTTATTTTTGGCTCCTATTCTAGTCAAAAGATTAGAGTTAGGGTTAGAATTCTATACTCTGAAAAGTACCCCAAGCATGGATTACTAACTCTAACTCTGAGCCTAACCCTAATTCTCAGCCTGTAAAATTAATGAAATGAGACTGGTAAATTCCAGTCAACACTATCTGTTACCCGAATAGTAACCCTAACAGTAATCCAAAATCTAGAATAGGAACCCAAAGTGATAGGTAAGTTTCAACTAATATTATCCATATCCCAAGTCAGCTTTAAGCCTAAACCTCAGTCTAGAAAAGGAACCCAAAGAGACAGGTAAATGCAAATCAACACTATCCGTAATGTGATTTGTAAGGATAACCCTAACCCCTACAACTAGGAAATGGAGCCAAAGAGACTGGTAAATGCATAAAACACCATCCCTAATTCAAATCCTAACCCTAACCCTTATCCTAAAAAAAGAAAAGAACCCAAACAGCCTGGTAAATGCCAAAGGACACAAATCCCAATCCTCATCCTAGAAATAGAACCAAAAGAGAATGGTAAATGTCAACATACACTATCTCTACCTTGATTTCTTTTTATTTCATTGAATTCATTATAGGTACATTCATATACAGTTCCTAATAACAATCAACATTGGGGAATTTGTACCAGTATATGACAGAAGTTAATTCTCACTTTTGCCCAAATCTCTACCCACCCCCAACCCCCCACCTCTTATATACATGCTGTTTTTTCTCTTTCTAAATCATATTTATTATTCTAGCTTGATTTCTTATGTATCCCTTAACCTAAGCTTAGAAAAGGAACCCAAAGAGAATTGTAAATGCAAACCAACACTATTCCTAACATGAACCTTTACCCTAAATCTAACACTAATCCTACAAAAGAAATAAAAAATCATTGGTAAGTGGCAAACACAACTATCCCTAACGCATATTCCTATCCCTTACACTCATCCTGACAATAGAAAAACGACCCCGAAACACTGGTAAATTCAAACCAACACTATTACTAAAGTGAATCCTAACTCTAAATCTAATACTAACCCTAAAAATCTAATCCAAATACACTAGTAAATGCAAACAATACAGTGCCTAATGCAAATCCTTACATTAACCCTCAACCTAACATTAAGAAAGGAAACTAAAGAGACTGGGATATGCAATCCAACATCATCCTTTAATCATAAACCCAACCCTGATACTAATCCTAGAAACAAAACCTAAAGAGACTTGTATAGGCAAACCAACACTAATATTAACCCAAATCCTAACCCTAATCCTAATCCTAATCAGAGAAAAGTGACCCAAAGAGACTGGAAAACGCAAACCAAAACAATATCTAATCCTATTTCTAACCCTAACCTGAATATTAATCCTACAAGAGGAATCCAAAATAATGGTAAACACCAAGAACCACTATCCCTAATGCAAATTTTTGCTCTAACCCTCATTATATCAATAGGAAAGGAACCCAAAGAGACTGCCAAATACAAGACAGCACTTTTCCTAACCCAAGTCCTTCTCAAAACATAACCCTAAGCCTAGAAAAGGAAGAAAAGAGAGACTGACAACTACAAACCAAAACTATACCTAACCTATGGCTGGGGATTTAGCTCAAGTGGTACTGCGCCAGGCTTGGACCAACACAAGGGCCTGAGTTTGATCCCCAGTACTGAAAGAAGAAAAACAACAACAACAACAACAATAATAACAACAACACAAAACTACACCTAACCTGATCCATATACTAACATTAATCATAATCATAGCACAGGAACTCAGTAGTAAATGCAGAACAACAATATATTTCTCCTGAATCCTAACACGAACCCTAATTTTAGGGCTAAAAAGAGAACCAAAAGAAATTGTAAATGCCAAGTAACACTATCCTTAATGAGAACCCCATTGCTACCACTAATCCTAAAAGTAGAAAGAATCCAAAGGGACTGGTAAATGCAAACCACCCCATCACTAACCCCAATTCTAACACTGTGAACCCAAATAAACTATTAATACAAATGAATACTATCATTAACCCAATTCCTAAACCCAACCTTAAGGCTAAGCCCAGAAAAGGAACCCAAAGAAACTGGTGAGTACAAACCAATTCTAACGCTAGCCCCAATCCTAACACTAAACTTAATCCTAAAATGAAATAAGGAACCCAAAGAGACTAGTCAACGCAACAAAAACTATTGCTAATTCAGTTTCTAATGTAACTCTCATCCTAAGCCCAGAAAAGGAAGAAAAGCCCATAGAGAACTGAAAGAGTCAACTGCCATTACTAACATGAATCTTAACCATAATCCAAATCCTAAAAATACAAAAGAAAGCTAAAGTGTCTATTAAATGCAAACCAACACTATCTCTACCTTGAATGCAAACCCTAAGCCTTACACTTACTCTATATAAGGAACCAAAAGATGCTCATAAATTCAAACCTATCATTAACTCAATTTCTAAACTATCCCTCAGACTAAGCCTACAAAAACCCTACGAAGAGGACTGTAAAAGCTAACCCACACTATACCTAGCGTTAATTCTATTGCTAATCCTCCTCCTAATCCTAGAAACTCAAAGAGACTGGTATATGCCACCCTATTTGTAAACCAAATCTTAAGCCTAATCTGAGCACTAGTCCTTGAAAAGAAACCCAAAGAGATTCATAAATTGCACACCAATACAGGGAATTTGGATTAGAGTTTTGAAAGCCTTTTGAGTTTAGGAATCCAACTCAAGAACTCAATGTTAAACAACACTTATAGTATTATAAATATGGAGGAATTCCCATCTTCTTGTAGTCCTTCAAATGTCCTAAGGTCCTAAGTCTTCCAGAAAATAAACTTCCTTATTAGTTTCTAACACTGATATTATAATTTGGATCTGAAATATTTTGCAGAGAATATTAAATCTCGGTGTCCAGCCCAAGATGTTACTGCAGGGTGATAGGAGTTTTAAGAGTAAGGTCTAATGGAAGTTAGGTCTTTAGTAGTGTGTCCTTCAGTACTGGGGCCCTGGTTCCTTCCCCTGTATCTCTGTTGCTTCATAGCTGGTACAAAGTGAGAAATTCTGCTTTACCATGCACTCCCACCATGAATACTACCTTGCGGCAGGCCCAAGGGCAACTATCACAATTAAAAACCTGTAACTCGGGTACTAGGGTTTTTTTTTTTTCACTAGACCCCTGTAAATAAATTTATCTTTAGTTTTCTAAAACTCCCTGTTCATATCTGATTCTATGAACATCATTCTCAAATATAACATTAAAAGTCAAAGACTTGGTAAGATAGGCGTATTTTAGTTATGCCATGTTTTATGTACTATATATGTCTCCTGAAGTTCATGTATTGAATATTTAATTCCTTCCAGGATATTCCTGAGAGGTGGGATTTAAGAGAAGGCATTTAAGTATTAGAGACATTGCCTGCATAAAATGAGTCAAAGCTAGAGTAGGTTACAGAGTTGAGTTTGCTTCTTCTTGTTCCTTCTTTCTCTCTCTCTTTTTGCTCTTCTCCCTTCTAGCATGATACAGCAAGAGGGTTCTTGCTGAATATTAGCTCCTCCATCTTGGGCTTTCCACCTCCAAAGCTGTGAGACAATAAATTCCTGTTCTCTACAAATTACCTATAGCTAGGTATTTTGTTATAACAGCACAAAATGAATAAAAAATATCCTTCAGAGAAGAGGACAAATCCTTATCACATTATATTGCCATAAAATAAATATGTACAATAAAATTTCAAATTCTGGAGCAATCAGGTAAAGAAAAAAATAATACTTTATTTCTGTTTATAAAGTTATACTCTACTAACCTTTTGTGATTTCTAAGTATTTTAAGAGAAAAGAGAGTTTTCTTGTGCTCAGAAAACATTTTAAAGAGCCACCAGTGTTCCCAGGAAAAGTCATAAGAGAAAGCATAATCATTCTTTATCATTTCATTTAGTTTTACATAAAAATTCTTGATCTACTTGAATTGTTGGTGGCTTTACAAGTATATCAGTATTGACCTAAATCTGAAAATCTGTACTCAGTTCAGTGATATGATCTTAAAGGTGTCAAGTAATGCCATCAGAAGTCTGTACCCAGCAGTATCTGTCATAGTCCTTTCCATGAGTGTTGTTGAAGCCAAAATACTTAGCCTGTACCTGATTGCAGGAGCTTTTGGAAAGTCATTAACTGTAGACGTTTTAAGCATTTTTCTATTCACAAAGAATTACTGTTCTACTCTGACAATTAGACAGCCTTTGGCTCACATGGTTGAAAGTGTTGAGTCTTCTCTGGTCTTATAAGGAATGGCCCTTCAAGCTCTCAGAGGAAACTGCAGAAGTAATTCATCTCAAAATAAGTAAACAAAGTTCTAGTTTTAAAGGATCTATATCAACCTTCTGATTGAACTTACATTTGTAGCTTATACAAATATAAATATAACAAGAGATGTTAAATATCTCTGCTCATTGAACAAGTTTTCCAACTTCTTGGAATTTACCCCATCAAATAAATTTAGTATGTATGTATGTATGTATGTAGTGTGTGTATATATATATAATGTATATATGTATATATAATAAAATAAAGTATAATAATATACATGCATATATATAATATATATACATACTAGATTTCTAAATTTCTATATATACTATATATATACTCAGTTTATATATATATAAATTATGAGTATATATAAACTATCAGTATATATATAACAGTTTATTATTACTAATATATATATATATATATATATATATATATATATATATATATATATATATCCTAAAAAAGTGAGAGAACAAGCCCTTTAAAATTTTCTAGAGACTTTCTCAGAAATCTCAAAGTCTTTTGAGGTCAAGAAGATTTCATTTATAACTGCTTTTAGAAGGCTGTCAAAAATGTCCAATGGCTTGAGCACCTAATTAAAAAGGCCAACAGATAACTATGAAAAATATTTATTCATTTGATCAAAATGACAAAAGAGATTTAAAAAGTATATATAAAAAATACATGTTTATAAACATGAAGAAGAACTAAATCCTTCAAAGATCAAGAAGACTCAGTTCTCTTAGGTGACTGAAGATGCAATAAAGACAACACAAAGTACAAGCCATTACTAAAATAAGACCAGAATCTTTGTTTCTGAGGTGTATCATTGAAAAAATAATGAAAAACATGTTAAATATTTTATGAAAAGCAGACCGATTATGTGCCCTTTCGGCAAAGAAAGAAAAATGAACTCTCAGTTTATTATTACTATTAAAATTCAATTATGGTTATCTTGACTACATGAGGTATTTTTCTTTCCTTATCCTACTCTCATTTTCAGGCTCTTCTTCAAGTGTGTTATTTACAATTTTCAAAATCTCTTTAGATTTTTATCCTTCACTTGACACTTTCTCATTCTGTACAATGTTTAAATGCCTCTAAGCCCCTGCTTTGGGATATGCTGACTGCTTTTTCTTCTTTAAAAAAAATTACATCCTATATTTTTTAATACCTTGCAGAAAAAAGTCCCCCCTTCGTTTTATTATTCTTAGTAGCTTTATTAATTTATATATATATATATATTATAATTCTTAATCATTGCTAAATTTACTTTCTAGAGAAAAAGGTCAAATATGTAATTGAAAATCATAAAAGCATGCTGTACAGAATAGATTTATACTTTAGTAAATACACAGTTTTTAATTGTTGGAGAAATATGCTTCTTTATAGTGTAATTCCTCAATGCAAAAAGAACAAGTTTATCAATAGACCCAAATATCTTTAGCTTCTCTGTAAAAAAAGAAGAGAATCCCAAAGTACATAAATTTATATTTAGCAATGTTTTAATACTTTACTTCTTTTAGAAATGATGTAGATGTTCAGCTAATATCTCATTTAACTGTATAATTTTAAAATCAATTTAATAGAAAAGATTATGGAAATTATAAATATGTATTATAAAAATAATTTTAATTGAAATAGTCTTTCATGATGGCTTGATTAATTTAGTCAAATCTGTGAATTTTATAATCTTAAACATCTCTATAATCTTTTCTTTTTTTGAGACTATGTAGCCCAGGCAAGCCTTGAACTCAGCAATCCTCCTGCCTCTGCCTCCTGACTGCTGGGATTACAGGCATGAAGGCATGAGACACTTTGCCCAGCATTGTGGTATGTGGTACTGATTGCTGGTTGTGGTATTGTTGTATGTGGTTACTGGAGATCAAACAGGGACCTTGCGCTTGCTAGGCAGGCACTGGAACCACTGAGCTAAATCTCCGGCCCAGTCTGCAGTTTTTGTATGCAGATAATGACAGTTAGTTGTGAAGAAGAGTCACAGGTATCTGACTAAGGAAAGTTGAGCCCTGGGGACACTGCTGTCCAAACTGTTTTTCCTTTCTTTTTAGGTATAGTGAAATGCTTCTTCTAATGTCTTTTCAGGATCTGAAAGTTTCTGTGAAATGAATAAGGAAAACTCTGTAGTTGGTAAGATAGATGAGTAGGATTTGAGTTACTCATTGAGTACTCTTTCTGTTTTTGCAAAGACGATTTTTGAGACAGGAATTAATGATTTGAAATCCTTTTTTTTTCCTTTGTTTTCTTGTAAGTTGTTGCAGAATTGGGTGACAGCCTCAATGATAACACTGCCCTGCAAAACTCATTTTACAATCAGTTTATTTCTGTACATCTGCAAGATTTCCAACTAAGATGAAAATAAAAAGATTCAAATATTCTGAGACTTCTGAATTTAGAACTATGTGTCTTTGAAATGTGTTCATCAGTCATGTGACAAAGACTTTGGGATACACTTTGTCCTTATGATACATAGTTTACTTTAGCCCAAATAACCTGGAGGAAGAAGGTCCCTAAAATAGGTCTTATTTGGGCCTAAATATCAGCTACCTAGATGAACAGGTGGCCATTTGTTTCGTTAGGAAGGAGGAACACTCCCTCAGTGACTATCTGGTTTGTTCCATGACTACAGAGGAAGTGTGGGTGGGAGGGTTTGTGGTCTGTCGTGAGTTCAAATTTTTGTTTTAAATCTGATTTCTACTATTTAATTTTGTCAAGATATTCTTTGCACTAACCATAATATTTTTGTCCTTTCTTTCATTTTAATCTTTTGTATTGCAATAGGCATTTTCTTATGGTGAAGTCTGTCTAAAAAGCCTTTTAAATATAAAAACTTTTCCAAATCAAATAATCTGTCAGCTGGGCATTGATGACTTAGTCTTCAAATGACTCAAAATATGATATTTTGAGTTTTGCATGTCTTAAAACAAAGCAGTCTATAACTTAATCATGGAAACAAGGTAATTCCCAAAAGGACAAAGAAGACCCAGCCTCTAAGATTCAAAGTCATAGCTAAAGATTACTGAAGAATGGAAAGAGTAGTACATGAGTCCCTTGAAAGTTGATAATGGTTGATAGGATTCTAGGCATGAAGGATGTGCTCATTTTATTTGAATTTCTGTCTGGCTAATTACAAGCATGGTACCCATGACCCAGTGTTTGCCTACCCATAAGTGCAGACCTTACTAACTCTGCCCCTGATGGGCAGAAAAACTGAAAGAAAACTTTCTTACTGAATCCAAAGGAAGTTTTCAGAAAACAAATAAGACCAACAAGACTTCAATAGTTATTCCCAGGAGGGAAAAGATCTATCATGAAACTCAAAGCAAGAGTCAGAGTATCCAAATAATTACTTCTTAAGACTGTTTGCTCCTGGTAATCTTAAGAAAAGAAGAAAAAGTCTATTAATGGTTAAGCTCAACAGGATACGAAGAAGAAGTCAGAGATCCTCAGAACTCAGCTCCAGCCTCCAGATATGTGGGCAGAGGTGGTGAGAAAGTGCCCAACTATCTCATCTTCATTGCCAAATAGATGAAAAAGAAAAAAATGTTTGTTCTGCCCATTTGCATTCTTGTCTTAACTAAAATGGCAATAGAAACAAAAAAGAAAGTTTATTATGTTTCTATGGGAGCATAGAAGTGATGGCTTGATAAATGGTTAAAGTTAGTGGTTTAAGTATCTACATTTAAATATGGAAGAGGGGGAAGAATAAGCTTGTATGGGAAGAGTACAGGAATTTCTCTAGAAAAGATGCATGGATTCTAAGGGGAGCAAATGGGAGATGAGGAAGTTCGTGACTATATTTGTTTATTCTGGTGTCTTTGGTCTTTTTATATTTCACTATGACCATAAAACCCCTCCAGAGATGACTCTTGAATTTCTGAATTTAAGTAGGTAAAGAAAATTCAGAAAAAGACTCTACCACAGTCCATTCTGGGTTCCTTCACTATAATCTCATTGAGTCAAGTACGTGCTTTAACCTCTGATTTGCCATGTGTATGATTCAAGACACCATTCTGAAAGTCTCATAACAAATGCCTGTGTATTATTAAATGTAGAAGTATTTTATAAACCATGCTAGTTTTGCTATTTAGTTTTTATAGCTATATTTGTTTTTAAATGATTATTGCTCTAGGAAATACATAGAAGAGATCAGAAATTCTATCTTACATTTCCAATATCTCAGCAATATATGGGATTTTGTGTCTCTGAAACTATTTTTCTCAGACAAAATAAAGACAGCATTAGCCTTCTTAGAGGTTTCATGTGGCATAATGAGTTTAAGAAGATTAAAGAGCTGTGTTGACTTCTTGTGGACAGTAGGTGTTCAGTAAATTTAATTTGACTAAATCCTATGAAACTTTTCCCATGATTTCAGTGAAATATTCCATTTGTATTTCCCCTTTTTATCTGACTCTTCTTACTTTTAGCATAATTTAATCATAGCAGAGATGCAGTAGCATATTGTGCTTCTTTTCACTGAACTTTAATCTGATATATCTTTACACTACATTAGCACCGTGTTGTCCCTTTTAAGGTCACTGGGCCATGTTGTCACTAAAAATCAGCCAAGTGGAATCACATGGTCATTTCCAAGTGCTAGATATTTGTTTGGCAAGGTGGAAGCTTATACTTTTAGGTCATAAATTAATGGCTAAGTTAATCTTCCTTTTTTAATTAAGAAGCATCAACCAAGCATAAATGTTGATTAAACAGATGATGGTACTGAACATAGCATATAGATAATATATGTTACATAAATTACTTAACCTGTATCTCTCCATGAGGAATAAGAAAGTGATCAAGGTGATTATCTGAAACAGCTAGGCATACAAATTTATCAAAACATTTTTTTGTTAAAAAACCAATCCTGTTAGTTTTTGCATAAATTATCTGTTTAGTTATCTCAATATTATACGTATTGCAAAATTTTAAAAAGATAATTTTCCCTTTCACTGTTATACCTGCATATCAAGAGAAGAAGCCAAGTAGTCAGCTCTTTGGAAGAGATACTGAGAAGAAGTCAAAATAGAAAAATTAAATATCTTGTCTGTTATTTTGGGTAGTCATGTTCCTCCTGATTTTTGGTCATTAGTTCTTAGTTTTAGAAAGAATACCAATAACCACGTTCTAACTTATTTTTACTGGGTGAAAATTCATCTGCTCTTGCCACAGATAGGTTGGTTTTAGAGAAATATATCAGTTGAATATATCAGCCAGCTGAAATTCAGTAATTAAAATGAGTTCTCTGATTTGTAGCTTCTCTACTTGAAGTTGTGAACCTCTGGAACTCTGGAGATCTTTGTGCTATTTTTTTCTCTTCATCCTCTTATTCTTCTTACAATCAAAGAGGAAAGTATGTAATATTTGCTGTCTAAATGAAACATAAGTCATATCCTTTAATGAGTTGAAAACTTAAAAGGAATAAACCAGAGGTGTGTCTTCCCTCAAAGAATGAAATAGCTAGTGGTCCATTCACTTGGTATTCTACTCCATTTGGTGAAGACCCTTCTCCTTTTATAGTATATATTTATGTCCAAACAACTAAATGCATTTATCAGATTGTGTTTAGAGTCTGTCTGTGAACAGAAACATTTGTATTCACTTGCAAAGATCACGACATCTTGCTACAAAAAACATCCACATTGCTATACATAACAGCAGTCTATACCAAAATATACAAATGTCAGTTGAAGTGGAAGATCTAAAATAAGGAAGACATCTGGTCAGCGCACTCCTTGAGCTTCCTACATTTCCACTGTCTGAAAACTATGGAAAGTTTTCTTAGCAAAAACCAAAACCACTACAAAGAATAACGAAACCTCACTACTTGATCCCAGTTGATTAAAAAATGTAAAACAATCACAGACTATTGACATTTAAAGTCATCAGTCACATAATACATACTTGGGGAGTTTAGAATATGACTTGAAATTACATGAACACTCTTTTTAAAGGACTTTCCCAAGAAAATATAGTGTCATAGAATATTTTTGATTCTGACTTTTTTTTTAGAGAGAGAGCAGATTTCTCCTTCTAAGCCTGATCAGGTCAGCTCACAATAGTAATGAAGGCTTTTTAAAAAAAATTCATATATTCAATTTTTGGTCAAGATGTTTTATATTTATTGGTTTATCTCTGACTCTTCCCTGGACCATAAAACTTATGAAACCAGGGAAATTCCCGGTTTTGTTCATTCTTTATCCCTAGCTTTGCAATATATCTGGGCATATAGAAGGCAAATAATAAATGTTTATGAAGTAAAGGAACAAATAAGATTTGCTTGATTCTGATAAAAAATAAATTCACTAAAGAAAATAAATAAATTGATATATAACTGGTCCATTGTTAATAAAATCAGAAGCAGAACCCTTTCTTTTTGCATCGAGTTGTCTCAAATTGATTTGTTGTATTTTTGGCTGGGTTTGAAATGTAGGCATTCAGCCAGGTGGCTTCATGCTGACTAATGAGATAGAGATACACATCTAACCCAGAAATATTCATACATTCTATATGCATTCATTTTTCTGTAGTGACACTTTAATATAGTTTGGGGAAGATATTCTCAAGATAATGAAGACACGTCTAGTAAGCATTGAAAGTGATGAGCCTTTTTTTTCCATTATCAAAGACAAATACAGGTGTGTAATATATGCAGTGCATTGAAAGTGGGAAAAGAAAATGAGAAAATACCAATGAAAAGAAATTAAAGCTTTCTAGTAATTGAAAGAAAGACCAAACTGAAAACATAAATCTTTAGAATTAGCAAGATTTTATACCAATGTGGAGATGTGGACCAATGGCTTTCATGATGTGATTCATCTTGAAAAAAAAATCTCATTTTTATTGCCAAGTAGAGTTCATAGTTTAGTGAAAATTTCATCTTAGGTCTAATCAAATGAGTCAGACTCTGGTCCTTTATATTTAGAGATGAGCAATGAATTATTTTCACCTGACTTGTGAGATTTTAAGCATAATATTAAAGAAGAGAGACATAGCTAAGGTGAAAGCTTAGTAAATTTGTACTAGGTCTTATGGTATATACTGAAATTACAGTATGGAATTACATTAAACAGTTTAAAAATCATTTAATTAAAATTTGGACTTTACTCAAATGATTGAGAGTAACATCAACCCCCTCACAATAAGACAGTCTTGATGGTCAGACCAAAGGTATGTGATATTGAATTATTTTGAACAGACTCATAGAACAACATGGAAGGAAAGCATCTGGACAATCATTTTAAAACAGGACCAAATCTGAATCATTCCTGAAAGAGTACATTGGGATAGGTATTAGACTTTGAAGGATAACTGCATTGATTAATTTTTAAAAATTATTATCATAAAATAAATTGCACTATAATGTATACATTAATACTGGTTATATAATAGTAAAATTATGGCGAGAGTTTGCATTGTTTATTCCAAGAGACTTTATAAGTAAAATAAGCCCACCTTTTTTATGGGAAATATGGGTAATCTATCTGAATGATAGATTAGAAAATATGAGTTAATAAAAATTATATATTGTAGATTATATTTTTTGCTTACTACAGATTTGACTCTATATGTTATGCAGTACAATTTCACCTTATTCTTTTAAAAAATAGACTCTATCATTGGGCCATTTTATTCATCACAAAAGAATTGCTGTGCAATTTTTCTGGCTGAAATGTGTACAGTATCCATTCTGGTCATTAAACTAATCATGTTAACTTGATTGACATGGAAATTTCCCAGAGGATTAGTAAAGCCTACTTTTGCATAGCTCTGGTTGGGGCATGGAAGTCATGACTTCAAGTAATACATATAATCTCTGATCCTTTCCTCTCTGGTGTTGTTGTCTCATTCTGCTGTCCAGTCACCATAAGCTGAGCAACTTTGCTCCACTGTGCCCTTCTACCATGAGGTTTCTGTTAGCTGACCATGGACTCAATGTCCTGAAACCATGAGCCAAATTTACTTTATCCTCCTTAAATTGTGAATGTAGAATACTGTGTCCCAGAGTTGGGGAAGATGTTTCTTACATTCCTTGTATACTGTTTGGCTTTCTACAATTTCAATCGGTCAGGGTCTGAAAATATTAAACCTTTCAGAAATAAACAATTCATTTATTTTGAATTGCATGTTATTTTGAGTAGTATGATAAACTTTCACACTTGCCTTCTCTGATATGAATCATCCTTTCATCCAATATATTCATATATCTATCAGTAACTTAGTGTCTATCTTGATCATCAGGTCATCTATTTTGGTGACATAGTACTTGTTTCAAGAATCACTTGTGTAATAGTTTAGTAATAAGTCATAAAGCTTATGTTACGTACCTTATTCCATCTCATCATTTAAAAATGTATCATCTTATTACAAGAACATTGTCTATAGTATAATAAGATTTTTAGAGACACCATAATAACTTTAACTCTTATTCTAATATATTGCTATAATTATTCTATTTTATTATTTATTTTTGTCAATCTTGTATTATATATAATATATAAACTTTATCCTGTGAATATGTAAGGGAAATAAAATATATATTATATTATATGTAGTAATTATATATGATTGAATACTACTCACGGCTTCAGGTGACTACAAGACATCTTGGAAAACATGACTCAAAAATGAGAGGGGCCTATTATATTTATAGAAGTAGGGGAATAAAAATAGAAGACAAAATGTGAATGTGTTGCACTGTGAAGGTTTTTCCTGGGCTGAGATTTAGCTGCTTACTATAGTTTCAGAGGATAAGAGCTACATAGGTGGTTTTCTGTTGAAAATTTGTCTGCTTAATCATAGGAGGGATAGATTAAAAGATACAAAGCTGAGTTAGTAGATTTTATCAAATTCAGCATGTAATGTCATACTTAAGAGGAATGTATTTTTAAATCTAGCAAGATTGTTAAAAGTCATGATGTCACCCCCCTGAAATAACCTCATGTACTTTGATATGGAAGATACAGGTCTCTCAATTTTTTAATACATCTATACAGGTTTTGTTTTGTTTGGTTACTTACAGAAAATGACACAGACTCAAACTAACATAGAATATGCCTCCTGATTCAACTACTCAGTGCTGCATTTTCCCTTTTGATAGTCCCTTTCCCAAGTGGTCAAGTTTCAAAAGCACACCCAGAGCTAAAATGACCTGAAATAAAACACACATTTGAAAATTTATTATTTTATCAAGTAACAGAACTTTTACCAATGTGCACAGAATAAGTTTTTAAATATGATATATAAACAATATAATATCTCTTTTCTTTGAGATAAAATTATTAAAATTAAATATACAGTATACAGATAGGCGAAATGAAAACACATAATTAGATCTGAGTGAACTTCCAAAATTTACTCTAACAGTGACGTATGAAAAGAAAAAAAATGAAGTGATATATATAAAAGATTGTTTCCTTTAAATACCATCTGTTATTTTGCTTAAATTAATCTCAGTGTTCTAAAGGTTGTAGATGCTTACCACAATTAGTAACATTATTGGAAATGTATTATTTCTATGTACTGGACTTCTCTAGTTACACAACTCTATTAGTCCGTTTACATTTCTATAATGAAGTACCTGGGGCATGCTACTTTATAAAAGAGATTTAATTTGGTTTGTGGTTCTTGAGAAAATACTCAAGGGCTTGCATTTGGTGATTAATTTCTTGCCGACAGTTTTCAGAGGCAGACCAGAGGATCACACAGCAAGATACAAGAAGTGTATACATACATTTTTCCTTAAAAAAAAGAAAAGAAAAGAAAAGAAAAGAAAAGAAAACTACCAGGGGCTGGAAATTTAGCTCAGTGGTTCTGGCCCCTACCACTCAAATGCAAGGTTCTGAGTTTGATCCTGGTAACCACACACAATACCAGGCATGGTGACTCACGCCTACCAGCAATCAATGCCATATACCACAATGCCAAGTGTGGTGCTCACACCTGTAATCCCAGCACTTGGGTGGCTGACGCAAGACGATTGCTGAGTGTGAGGCTTCCCTGGCTGCATAGTGAGCTCAGGGCCAGCCTGATGTACAGAGCAAGAACCTGTCTCAAAAAACAAACAAAAAAAAAAATAAAGCACTACTAGAATTCAAACATTAGGTCTCCATGCTAATGAACTTAGCTGATCCTAATAATTTCCCAAAGGCTCTGTTTCTAAACACTGTGGTTGGATTAACCTTCCTCTCTTTCACTACCTTAGAACAAGTAGTAAATTTCAATACTTGGGGGGACACACAGGACATGCACAAACCAAAACAACAATTACAGAATTATAAATAATCTATTTTATCAGATATGTGACTGAATTTTTATTTAATATATAGAAAATTGCATTCTTATTTATTTTCTCTGCATTGCAAGTAAATGAAGCTTGTTTTGTATTTTCTAGGTGGTTGTTGTTTCTTCAATTAAATATATGAGACTGACAGAATTTGTCATCAGATTATTTTGAAATACCTATACATTCTATTGATTTCTCTACCTGATGGAAATGAATTTTCTTTTTAATTATGGGAGAATTATATTTTCTTAAAAAGGAAACAATACATTTCAATTAATCTTGTACAGTTCAATTAATCTGTATAACTATAGACATGTTATTTAATTTTTTAAATTTAAATTTTTTTTTTAAGACGGTTTCACTTTGTAGCTCAGGCTGGCTCTGAGCTCACTATGTAGTGCTGGCAAGCCTCAAACTCAACAAACCTCTTGCCCTGCCTGAGCTAACTCCCCAGCCCTGCTCATCATTTTAAACTTGGCTAAAACACTCCTTTGGAATCTTTGTTCAGTAATCTTTAATTACAATGCCATGCAGTGAAAAATATTTTATATGAAAATCTCCAAATACGGAAAGTCTCTGTGTTTTAATTTACAATTAAAATTACAAACTAAAGATTTATGTTTCTTATGTACACTTCTTGTAAAGTTTTTAAAGTTACACTTAAAAGAAAGAAAAAATGAAAAAGTAAATGTTATACCTAGACCAAAGTTACTCAAATTCCAGTGTTTTATCCTGAATAAATCACAATATATTAAAGAGTATTTGAAAATTTTCAAAACCCCTGCATACAGCAGCCATCTGGCATGAACTTCACCAGAGTCCAGTGCTGGGTCACTGGACTCTTGGGTCACTGCTGGAGATTCCCACCTGGTAAACTCATCTAATGTACTTCATAAGTATACACTC
The DNA here is from genome assembly GCA_004025085.1 of Thryonomys swinderianus. Taxonomy (NCBI): domain Eukaryota; kingdom Metazoa; phylum Chordata; class Mammalia; order Rodentia; family Thryonomyidae; genus Thryonomys; species Thryonomys swinderianus. The sequence continues at coordinate 20,326 of PVIC010003231.1, forward strand.
AGTACGTGCTAAGTGCTTGATATAAATTAATTCACTTAATTAGGGCAGCAAACCACTTATGGTTGGTGCTGTTATTATCTCTGCTTTCCAGATGAGGAAATTAAAGTAAGATTTGGGTTCTGGAAATGCAAGTGGTAGATCTGAACCGTGCAAACTTGCATTAAGGTAAGTTTGTGCTCCTGAGCCCAACTCAAAGAAGTCAGGCAGCTGCTAAGGATTATCACAAAGGGCAAACTTCATAAAAGAAAGACAAAGTGTAAGTGAAGATTCTGAGTTTGTAGACATAAAAGTGAGACCAGATGGTCCTTGCCCAATGCCAAACACTGTACAGATTTCAATTCATGTAATCTTTATAGCATCTCTAAGAGATAGGTACTCTTTTTATTTCAATTTACAATTGTGAAAAATGAGATTCAAAGGAATGACCTGCCTACCATTACTATAGTGATAGTGATAGGCAATGTACTCAGGTAATCTTATCTAGAATCTATATTCTTTATCATCATAAGGCATTATGTCTTGTTACAGAAACTTGAGATTTTAAGTGATACATGAGCAAATTCAGGTTAGGGGGCCAAGTTTAGGAGAAGGAGGAAAAAAACATATGAGATGCCTTAAAAGTTAAAATTCTATAAAAAGGGAAATATAAATAAAAATCTATCATTGACAGTACTAAAATGAGCACTGCCCAATAATCTACATGTGTCTCTTGGTTCAGACACTACTTGTTATAGGTTAAATTGTGATCCTTTCCTTACAATCCCTGTTTTGAACTTCTCACCTGGATTACTCAGAACATGTTCTTATTTGTTTGTTTTTAGTATGAGGGATTGAACTCAGGACCTTGCTCTTGCAAGGCAGTTGTTGGACTCTGAACGAAAGTCCTAGCCCTTGTTTTTAGTTGGATATGGAGTTTTTATAGAGGCAATCAAATTAAAGTGAGGTCATTAAAGAGAGCTCTAAGTCAATTTGATGGGATAGGTACAAAAGTGGAAATTTAGGTACTGACAGGTGTAGTGAGAAGGCAATGTAAAGAAAGACATAGGAAGAAGGCCTTTTACAAGCCAGAGAGTCCTGGGTGATAGTCAGCTCCCATCACTGCGACAAAATAACTGAAACAATCTACTTAAAAAGGGGAAAGATTTATTTCGGATCTGAGTTTTAGAAGTTTTGGTTGCTTTTGAGTCTGTTGCTTTTGAGTTGGGGAAGGGACAGAACACCAAGGTGGGAAGCACATGGTGCAGCAAGCGGCTCATCTCATGGTTGCCAGGAAGCAAGAGAGACACAGAACACAAGAGCACAAGCACAATGACCTGAGTTCCTGCTGCGAGGCCCCATATCCAACATTTTCCGTCACCCTGGGTAGTGCCACGCTGATGACCAAGCAAGCCTTCAACACACAGACTTTGAGGAACATTGAAAATCCAAACCTGGCCAGGGATTTAGCTCAGTGTCACCACGCCTGTCTTGCAAGTGCAAGATCATGAGTTAGATTCCTCAAAAAAAAAAAAAAAATCCAAATCATTAACAGCTTGAACGGAAGAGATCCTTCTATTAAAGCCCTCAGAAAGAATCAATTTTACTGAGATTTAACTTTTATGAAGCCAAGCCTCAAGAACTGTGAAATAATAAATTTCTGTTTTTTGTTTTTTTTTTTTTTGTAAAATCACCTCGCTTGTGGCACCTTTCTATGAAAGCCCTAGCAAACTAAAGGGTACGTTTAAACTTAGAAAAAGTTAATACTAAATAAACTCAAAATTTAAAAAAAAAAACAAAAATAGAAAGTCTAATTCAAATTGTCCAAACTAAAATAAAAACAAAACAAAAAAACTATATAATACACATGTGTATGACACAAAATGCATATATAATTATACTACATACATTATATGTAGTATATATTTGCACACTGGATGTGTGTATTCCATGTGTATTATATACACATGGGGAAAGTCTTCAGTACTGCGTTGAGACTGGAGCCCACCAAGAACTCAGAACTTCTCTGTCTCACAGGCTCCATCAATTCCCATTCTTTCTTTTCTTTTACCTATGGTATTTTCTTCATTTTTTTCACTCACATGTCTGCACCAAGGATTTCAAGGTACTGCTCTCCACAAGTTAGCAAATACTAACAAGTTTAAATCTCAATTCCAAGTTTATATGAGACAGAATGCTATAAGCCTGACTTTTATTTCTTCTGCTGGGCATCTTGGCAAATACTTATATTCCTAGCACTCTGAGAGGCTGAGGCAGGAAGATCACAAATGCAAGCCCAGCCTGGGAAACTTTAAGATAAAAAAGAATTGGGAAGTACCTCAGTGTGTAGGCTTAGCTTGTTCCTCAGTACCACAAAAATTACTCTAATTCTATTACAGGCCACGCTGGTTGATGAGGTAGGACCATATAGGCAAAACATGGCTGCTAGAAATAGAAATATATTGTGCAATATGACTTTTGTGGGTCTTGGGACTTTTGTTGTGCCCCATTCTTTCTAAAAATGGAGAGAAAAACACCTAAAATTATGTCATGATTACATTGATATAATGATTATATATTAAAATACTTGATATGATTAGGAAATTCTGATATGCCAATAAAATATGTGCTATGTGCAGTAAGTCTACTGTGACTAAAGTGACTTTATAGTGAAATTAACTTTTTAGAGGAAGAAAGAATATGTCTGGACTTTCTTATTTAGGCTTTTCAAGCTCTTTTTCATTGCCTTTTTTTCGATGAAAACTTGTAACTTGTCTTGTCTATCATTATGTAAATAAGGTCATTTCTGGGAAAAATATTTTTTTCTTGTTTATTCTTCCATCTAAATACTGTTCACATTTCTTAACTAAAGTTTTTGATTTATACAAAGTTATCCTCATAAGGCCTTATGGCTGTCTTGGGAAAACATAATATGCAAGGATCTGGATACTGCTGAGTAATTTCTCAATTCTTTTCCCAAACACAATATTATATCCATGATAATATCTCACAGACACATGCCATTAACCCCCTTTTCTAAGTAAAATAAATCAAGAACTATACTATAAACCCTGGAAAATATTTATTTTTAAAATGAAATTTAATTGTGGGTCAAATTAAACAACAATAGAGATGTGCTTTTCATCTTCAAGAGATATAAGGGAGTTTTAAGAATTCTTCACCTTTCCAAAAATAATGTGATACTTCCATGTCCTTTAATCTGTGCTGCCAAGAATAGTATAAATGAAGTAGCAAAGGCAGAATGACAACTCTAGTAGTGTTTTCTCAATTTCAGATCTAGTAGGTAATACATGTAATTACCGAGTATGAACATTACACCTAAGTGAATGTTTCAGGGAGCTTTCTAAAGGGATTGACATTGTATGACTTGAAACACAGTGAGACACACCTTTTAGGAAAATCACAGCTTTATAGACTTGTGTGTTACAGAGGCAGCAATACTTTAAAAAAATTGAGTAACATACTTTGAAGAATCAAATCAAAATAATTCCCTGCAAAGTGGCATTGCAGCTACACACTGGCATATTTATCCATGTTCTATGTTAATGCTCTTTTTTCTCATAACATTTTGGACTGTACCCACAAATGTACATTATATTCACCCTGAAAACTGTCATCTTTAAGAGCAGGGGATCATTTTCTACATAGCAATAAACTAAAAATGAAAAGCTGGGACAGGATTATCACTGTTTTATGGCCTGGAAATGATGATCATATACCAGCCAGGCAATATTGCTTTGATACTTAATTTTGTTGGTTGATTTGCTTAAGTCACAGAATGCCCAGATATCCAATCAAACATTGTACTGGATATGTCTGTGCAGGTGTTTAGGTGGAGATTAATGCTGAATTGGTTACCTGAGTAAAGTAGATTTCTCTCTCGAATGTGGGCTGACAATCATCCAATCTTCATCCAATCAAATGAAAGACCCGAGCAGGATAAACAAAAAGACTGATCCTCTTAGGATTAAAAGGAAACTCCTCTTTGCCTACTTTGAGACAAGGTATTGGTCCTTTCTCATCCTGAATCTTGAAATGAAACATGGGCCATGTTTACATCTTTCAATCTTTTGGCTTTCATAATGGAGCTATGTGTTGACCCTTTTGACTGCAAATCTGGGACATAAGCTCCATAAGCAGTGTTTCAGTTACACATGTATGTGCACATGCACACACACATTCACACACACACACACACACAAACACTGTATTGACTGTTTCTCTGGAGAATTCTGAGTAAGTAAAGCTCAGTCTAAATTTCTGTCTTGTAGCATATCAAATATTTACCCTTCATAATCTGGTTAAATCAAAACTAGCACATTGTAAACACTCAAAATCATGTTTTGCAAGAGAAAAGTGAAGTGATATAGGTACATCTACCACTATTGGGTTCTATTTCAGAACACAAGTTTCATTTCATCATTCCATCTGGCCATTACATTTTGAAAGTTGACTTGGTTAGAACATTCAAACTAGTGAGCACTAACATACCTTTATATGGTGAAAGAGCTACCATGAAATAGATGTTAAATTGTAGAAAGGGGCTTCTAGAGTAGGCAAGTCCTGCAGCACTTCATCACATAGGGTGCTCCTGTGTCACCTGAAAGAGGGTGTGGGGCAGTCACTTATGAACTGGGGGGATGGCATTTAGTTAGCCAAGGTGAAACTGATTGCTGAGATGAATGAAAGGGAGGCACGTGGTATAGTAGTGCCTAATGTATACTGGCACTTCTTGTATAAGGACAGTGCCTGGGTCTTCCTGAAAGAGCTTTCTATGAACTGGCTGAAGAACACAGTCTTGTCCAGTAGTGAGAAATTGTTACCCATGAATTGATGTGGGACAAGAAGACAGGGCCGTCTAAACAATTCTATTTTACCTGTTATGAAGATCGAAGAAATACCATTTTGGCTGTTGATACTTTTATTGTAATCAAGATCAAGAAAAGAATTTTCTGACTCTGCCATATAAACAAATAGCAGCTACGCTGGGACTCAGAGGTCATGGACTGTATCACTGGAGAGCTAGTGAAGCTAGGGTATGTGTCCTGCCTGCGGGGGTCACCCTGTGTTGAAAGTAGACTGGGGAGAGCCTTTGCTCTTTGTTCAGGTGAGGATCTTGATAATAAAGCACTCTGACAACAACACAATCAAGAAGACCAGAAAGGAAATAAGATTACTGCAAGAGTTAAAGACAAAGGAACTGATAGACAAGCCACTATTTATGCCAGTCAGAAGCTGGATTAAAAAAGGGAAGAATGAATGCCTCAGGCTCCAATAAACAAACCAAGGTGAAGTCAGACTCTAGAAGGAGGCAGAAATCCTAACCATGTTGCCCTGCAGCTAAGACAGCTGCTCCAGGCAACAGATTCCTGCAGGGTACACAAGGTCCTAGAAAGGGGTCTGTGTAAAGAAAATCCAGTTCTGAATCCAGCTCTTTAACAGATACACAAAATAAAGAAAGTGTTGTACAACATCAAGGACAGAATTTGAAGCTCAGACACATTTTAGCCAATCCAAGTGCACAACCATGCAAATTCTCCAATTCCGATGAGCTTGGTCCACATCTGACTGCACTCTGTATGGATCCTCATAGTTTGAAAGTATGGCACTGAAATGCTGTGGGGTAGAGCTTCTTATTTTGTTATGCCTGCATATAAAATACTTAGGGTGGAATTTCCTTAAAATATAAACATCTGTTTACTTTTTTACAACTCTTTAAAATTTGATGAGGGTTGAAATTATCTTGTGGTATTTGTACTCCTTTTGTCAACTCAAAATCTTGGTACTGAATATTTTAAGAGTAGTATCCTTTCTAGAGCTCATTTGCATCTACAGGTGTTCATATCAAAGAAAAGATCCGGTATTTGCCTATCTGTGATCTATTTATTTCACTTATTAGTGTGTCCTCCAGGTGTATCCATTTGCACATTAATGAGTCTGTCTTGTCATTCTTTATGGCAGAATAGTACTCCATTTTATTAAAAAAACACATCTTCTTTATCCACTGTCTAGTTGATAGACATTCGGGTTGTTTCCAAGATTGAGTGATCATGAACTGAGCTGCTATGAACAAGGGTGTACATCTGTCTTTCCACTGTGATTTTCTAAGTTCTTTTGGGTATATTCCTAGCAGGGGGATGGCAGGGTCAAATGGGACCCCTAGTCCCAGTTTTCTGAGAAATCTCCACACAGATCTCCACAATGGTTGCACAAGTCTACAGTCTCACCAACAATGGAGAAAGGTTCCTTTCTCCCCACAGCCTCGCCAGGATTTATTGTTGGTTGATTTTGTACCAATAAAGAAATAAAAAAAAGAGTAGTATCCTTAGTGGTTCATCATGTAGTCACTTACTTCCTCTGATATCCTGTTTGATATTGTAATTTTATTTGTAATAGGCTATCCAAAAAGTCAAAAACACTAGTTGGATAATTTCTGTAGTCTTTTATAGTTCTATATTTGTTAGGCCATGAGGGAAGAAGTTCATTCAGCAAAGTGAAAGTTTACTGCTGTTATATTGTCTAAGCACTAAAAAAGAACAAAAAAAAAATATAGGCTCATGTTCCTGTATTATTTTATGTATCAATAGTAATGGAATCTCCCCTCCCCCATCTTTTATGGAACTTTAGCTAATGATAAAGAGAAGGGCAGGAGATACAGAAAGTAGTATCAGTTGAAATACATTACTAATCATTGTGGATTAAAAAGAGTAGCCTCTGATGGCACATTCTTCCTATTTTCTCTATGTGTATATACATTTATATTAAATATAAGAAACCATTATTTTATTCTCACAAGAAGTTTTATATGCCAAGGTTCTTTGGATATATAAAGTGATATGGCATAATTGGAAGTGCAAAGTATTTCCTGGATTCTATTAGTATTTGATGTTTCATTGATGAGCATTTCATTCCCATTTGTAATTTTAGATTCAGCATATAGACAGAACTGCATATATGAACTTGCAAAGGTTGCTACTTAGGATGGAAACCTTAAATTAACCTTTTGGAAATTGCCTGTCAATTTTAAACATGAAGAAACTCACCAAAGTTCTAATATCTTGAATAATTTTGAATAGCAAGACTCAGATGAAAGATATAGGAATTCTACTTGGCTTAAAATGGTTCTTAGAAAATAACCAAACTCAAGTCTCTACAAGTTTTACTCTAGTGTATACTAAAAATACAAGTTCTATAAACATTTGCTTATCAAAGAAAATTTCTATAGCAAGCATTCACTATAGGTATTTAAGCTCTTTATTTTTTAACTGTAACTTTTTAAAATGTAATTAAAATAGAAAAAAGCATTTCTAAACCATACATTAATATATAACTACCTTCCTTTTTTCACATTTACTTCAGCCTTTGGCCACAGTTATGTGTGCTTTACACTGTTGGTCATTCACTTACTCATTTATTAATTAATTCAATTCTTAAGGTCTATTAAGTAGAGCTTACAAAAATAAATATACCATATTACTTGACCAGAGGAGGCCATAATATAGTATAAGAAATGCCCATGTAAATTAAATGATCAAAATTTAAAAGTGGCCTCAAACTAAAAGTGGCTGCAGGAGAATGGATGGAGCGATGATGTGAGAAAAGACCTTGCAGGCAGGGATTCTGACAGGTGCAAGATCCAGGGAGAAACAAGTTGCTTATGTGGAGGTGCAGGACACCCTGGATATCAGTGAGAAAGGAGGCTGTTGAGAAAATAAATAGAGGGAGGTCTTGAAATCTAGACAAGCTATTTGAGTTCCTCTCACCCTACAGATGTCAATGTTTTTGAAGGAAAGTGACAAAATGAGAATCATGGTTTTAAAAGAACACACAGTGGAAAAATGAAAGGAGAGGGCCCGAGATTTAGCTCAGTGGTTCCAGCGCCTGCCTCACAAGCACAAGGTCCTGAGTTCAATCCCGGTAACCACATACAATGCTGGGCGTGGTGACTCACAGCCACCAGCCATCAATACCACATACCACAGAGCCGGGCGTGGTGGCTCACGCCTGTTATTCCAGCACTCGGGAGGCAGAGACAGGAGGATTGCTGAGTTCGAGGGTTGCATGGGCTATATAGCGAGCTCAGGGCCAGCCTGAACTACAAAGCGAGACCCTGTCTCAAAAAAAAAAAAAAAAAGAAAAAAGAAAAAAGAAAAGGGCTGGAGGGTTAGCTCAGTGGTTCTGGCGCCTGACTTGCAAGCGCAAGGACCTGAGTTCCATCCCCAGTAACCACATATAATGCTGGGCGTGGAGACTCGCCCACCAACAATCAACACCGCATACCACAGTGCCGGACGTGGTGGCTCACGCCTGTAATCCCAGCACTCGGGAGGCAGAGACAGGAGGATTGCTGAATTCGAGGCTTGCCTGGGCACCATAGTGAGCTCAGGGCCAGCCTGAACTACAAAGCGAGACCCTGTCTCAAAAAGCAAAAAAACAAAACAAAACAAAACAAAAAAACAAACTGGTATGTTAGTGCATGTCTTTATTTTTATGCTGTTGTTTATATCATTTCCATAGAAGATAGGAACTGAATCATTGAGCAGAAAAATATTAGTCTTTTTTTGATGCTATTATAATTTGTATACATATAATCAGGAAATGGATTTAATCTTAAATTTAGCGAATATAATAAAAGGACAAACTTCTGAAGTTAAACTCATTTCTTTGTGAATATTGTTGCATATACTGTAACTCATTTGGCCTCACCCAAAATACTTTTTTCTAATATCCACTTAAAATGAAATGGTACTAGAGTGAAATTCTCACTAAAAGTCACTTCTTGGCTTCATAATCTTCTTGTTTGAGTGGTACACTTAGTTTTCTAGCTATTTGGAATTCAAATGGAAGAAAGTAAAGTATCTGTCATCAAAATTAAGAAAGTTAAGTTTTATTCTTAATTCTGTTATTTAAAGTGAAACTTCATCTGTGGCTTCCTCAGTTATTTCATAGTTGAGCTGCCTCTGATTGGAGGTAGAGTGGGTTATATTTTCGATATTGTATATTGATGTGCAGTCAATTTACTGTCTAAAACATGACATTAAACAACTATAGCTTCTAAATTGAAGCCATAATTTTTAAATTGAAAATGAGCTATGAATCAAATGATGTCTGTTTTCAAAGATAATTGTTTTATATGATATATAATTTTAGTTGACTTAGTATGTGAAATGCAGTAATTTGTGCTGAAATCACTAAGTTGCTTGAGAGGCCTAGTGCTCACTTTACTGTCTCATTTCCCACCTACTATTTCTGTTGTACAGTTTGTACAAGAGGAAGAAGACACATAATGTGTTTGTTTCATGTGTCTCAATATGGTTCCACAGGGAGAACTTGATTCAGCAGAGACTATTGCTTTTTAGAGACCTTTTACCTGCCTTAATAGCTTTCATCTTGTTACATCACATGAGATATATCCCTGCAATAGAAAATAAGACATAACTGAGCAACAGTTTTTGACTGAAACAAAATTGCAAGGCCAAAACCAGAGACAGATGTTCCTGATGATATATTATTATGATACATGACACATACACAATGTTCTTATCCTAATTTTAAGGCATTTCTGTAACCCCCCTTGTGGTTTGTTTTGTTCAAATAGTCAAATTCTTTCTTGGCCAAAAACTACAAAATTTTGGTTCAATAATTTGAGATGTTATCCAGAGGGCATCTCAAAGGATTCATTGACAAAAGTAGATTTCAGGAACAAACATTTTGAAAGACAATTCTGTCCTTCCTTTTTGTCTTCATGCCCCTGTATGCAAATAAAGAGCTGCAGTTCACCAACCCTTAGTACAATAGTACATAAAGGGTAAGTTATGTTCACCTGTCTAATTGTGCTTAACCTGAGGACTAGCTGGAGTCACACACAGGATTATTTGTGAGATGAAGCAAGATTCAGCTTTTAGCTTCTTATATTCAAGTCAGCTGAGCACAGAGCTGATGATAATGCCAATGCTTTTCCCTATACTCTTCCCTTTTGTCTTTCAGTTCCACAGTTCGTGGTCCTTCTAAAAGCAACAGCCCCATTCTAAAGGACACATAACATTCCAAGCTACATTTATATACTTGCAATGGATATGATTAATCCGAATTATATGAACTGCTTGTTTTACCATTTATGGCTGATTGGTTGAATTTACTGGCTGTTTTGGTACTTTCAGAGAATGACCCAAGTTACCTTTTCATAAGGCACTGGTAAAAAAAAAATACCCTTTGATTTATTGACAGGCTAAAATTATAAGAGATAGATAACTGAACTTCTAACATAGAATTGCAATATATATATATATAATTGCAATATATTACAAGTAATTACTTGTAGGACCAGAATACTATTTCATTTTATTTTATATGTAATAAGTAATATTAAGAATGAAGATTTTACATTTTAGACCCTTTAATATAACCTTGTCATAGGGATGAGCATGATCTTTGACTTAGCAATTTTAGTAGTAGTAGAAAGCATATTAATTGCTGAAATATTGAGGGAGCTCCAATAACAAAGATTTCTGTTAAAATAACAAGAAATTCAGTTGGTAAATGTTTCTTTTTATTGAAGTGTTCTTTCTACAATGTCTCTCCTGAGACATTGATGGTATGTTTCTTCAGCTTCTTTACTGGATTTTTCAAACAATCTTGTTCAGAATTTCTGTCACCACTCATAAGAAATAGAAAACCACTCAACATTAAAATATTGAAATTTCAGAATTGGAGATCACTTTCATTTTCTATTTTTCTTTGTGATGTACTGTTTTTAATATAGTATTATTAAAACAGAAGTGTTGGGCCAGGAATCTAGCTCAGTGGATTTGCACCTGGCCAGCAAGTGCAAGGTCCTGAGTTCTGTCCCTAGTACTGGGGGGAAAAAAGGCATTTTTTTTTGAGAAATAATTTCAGTGACTAGCCAAGCAATTTTTCACATAAAACAGACAAAAAATTAGCGCCTCAAAATATCAGTATAACAATAACTGTCCATTATGTTGACTACTAGAGCTTTCATCCCTACTGATGTGTCTCACATTTTTGTAGTAAAGAGGAATTCGCTTCCTTCTTCTATTGGTTATGAACGAAAGTCATCAATTTTTCCCTTGACTTTCATTTTAATGGTTTGAAATAAAGCGTCAGATGCATGGCTTTTCAATTTCTTTTACTACTTTATTTTATTACTTGGTTATTTTAAGGTCAAAAGATTTCCATTTCCAAAATACATAATAGAAATAATAAAGCAGTAAAACTTGAAGTTAGATAATGTGCACAGTTTTCTTAAAAATGTCAATATGATTTATAAATTATTAAGGAGGCAGTAAAATTTGAACTTTCATGGCATACACTTTCTTATATTGTCTGAAGTGTGATTTTCAAGTTATTTTATTGATTATCAGTAATAATTATTTTTCTTATCAACAGAATAAAACATTACCTAAGAAATCACTAGAACTGGAAACACTATTCTAATTTATTTTCATTTATCTAAAGTTCATGTTTATTGTGTTTATCTAAGGTGGTCTATATAATTGAATAGTTGAAAGAATGAGATTTTTCTAGTTAAATTTCAAGCATTATTTTTATACAAATTGCCTAGAGAATTGATTGACAGTTTCTTTTGAAGACTGTATACAGGAAATAATTGTATCAATTTTCCATTTACTAGAGGAATCTTGACTATAAGTTCTTCGGTTGTACTTCTTTTAAAGTTAGGATTCCAAAATCTCTGCAAAAGTTGAAATGGTGTTCTTCATATAGGCAATATAGTATTTCCTCAGGAATCTTGCTATTATTCATTTGGAAGGTAATATCTTTGCAAGTGTAATTTTTTTACAGGAAGCATGTTGCTAAAAGAAAGCTAAGTGGTCTGTCCCTTAAAGAAAATCATATTAAGGGGCTGGAGATTTAGCTCAGTGGTTCTGGAGCCTTCCTAGCAAGTGCAAGTCCCTGGCTCGATCTACAGTAACCACATACAACAGTACTGTGTGTGGTGCCTCACGCCCACCAGCAATCAGTACCACATACCACAGTGCCAGGTGTGGTGGCTCATGCCTGTAATCACAGCACTCTGGAGGCAGAGATAGGCGGATTGCTGAGTTTGAGGCTTGCCTGGGCTACATAGTGAGCTCAGGCCCAGCCTGAACTACAAAGCAAGACACTATCTCAAAAAAAAAAGTATCAAATAATGTGTTATGGGACTAACTAAGCTTATTTTTGTGATTTTTTTCAACAAAAATTTTGGTCAAAGAAATCTTTTCAGAATAAAGGAGCATGAGAATTAATCATTGTGAAAAGTTTCTATTAAGGTCTCAGTGAAAAGGTACCAAATGAAGCACTTATCCATGTTTGAAAGACTGTCTTTGTTCCTAGGATGTGTATAGCATTTGGTGTTTCTAGAAAGCTACAGCAAAAGTGTACAGGAGGGAATTGTAGCATTGTTTTTTTTTTTTTTTTTTACTAACTAATGTTACCTCTGGTAATAAATCCCCTAGAAGAGAACTTAAAATTAACAATGAAGATAACATGTTGTATTTATTGTTCTTTTCTTTTTCAACAGTTAGGGTTAAGTATGCCTATACAGTAGTAAATACCTATATACAAACTTTTCCCTTAAGGAATAACAGGAAAGGTTGCTTTAAAATACCACAGTTTCAAAATGTCTTCTACTATTCCATCCTAGTGGGTGTACATAGACAGTAGGAGTATTTGGGAAAAGTGCTTGAAATATTAGGGTTTTCAAATCATTTTTGCTCAAAATACACTTGTTGCTAGTACATTCCTAGCTAGCCATTTGATAGTCTATGCCTGGAGTATTTTAAATTCTCTGATGAAAGTTTCTGGGGTCTCACTTTGTAGTTCAGACTGGTTCTAAACTTACTACATAGCCCAGACTAGGCCTTAAACTCATAGCGATCCTCCTCCCAGATGCTGGGATTGCAAGTGGGAGCCACCACGCCTCACACTGTGGTATGTGGTGCTGGGCATTGAACTTTGAACATTGATGTTTACCAGGCAGATGCTGGAACAGCTGAGCTAAATCCCCAGCCTGGGTTTTTGATTCTACATTGGGTAACTTTTAAGTCCACGTGTCAGTAGTAGATGAACTGATTAGTAAAGTGGATCACTTCTGAGACCTCCCATCTCCTTTATTGCCAATTACTTTTAAAGCAAATGCTAATCCTACAGACTACTAATGAAGACTGGGGCTCCTTCATTTATCAGAGAGTCAGCAGTAAAATGGGTAGCACAACTATAGAAGTATATTTGCAATATTTTCTTACTACACAATTTAGCTACAAATACCGCTATTCTATTTACCCTAATCAGTAACAGAGGAAATATTCATAGCCTTTTGTACGTTCCTGTTCCCTTTAACTGACACTTATTTCAAACAATGATTGCACATCAAATTTTGGTATTTCAAGCTTTTGGAACTAAATTTCAAAATTATCATCATGGTACTTTTTTAATATTTTGAAATTCAAATTGTAGCTTTTGTTTTCATTTGAGTGTTGCTGTGGGATATTCATCATGCTGCAGCTTTCATTGTCTTTAAAAAGAATACCTCAGTGGAAGAGGATTTACTCCATTGGGATATGGGAAATTAACAGAAACAAAGTGAATTTAGTTCAGCAGTGCTTTGGAAAATTTAATAGTGGCACAGAATTTTTTAAATTATAACAGTGATCAATACACTATTTTTATTTGTCAGTTGAGACAAAAGGAATAAAAGATGTTCAAAAAACTTTCCCTAATCATGCTGTTAGAGGCACTAAAGCAAGAATTTGACCCCATTAAGTTGTTTCAAAACCAATTTTCATATAGTTGTCAATTATGTTATGATTGCAAACATACCTTTTCTACAGACTTACTTGATTGTTTAGTCTTTGTTATTTTGGGGAGGCAAAAATTTATGTACATCTATCTTTTGATTTTTATTAATATTAAAAATTACTAGTGCTACAAATTTCTATGACATTTAACTTCTGAGAAGTTGTTTGTTTCTAGTCTGACATTTTCTGAATCATCCATCATAAAATCTAAACAAGACTGGTCTTATGATATTGTCATTTTCGGCTCTTTGAAAATAACTGTTGTAGGACATAATCTATCATTCTTAGAGATTCTATGGAATTACATGTTTTGCTATTTTACAAATTATTTCATTTGCCTTCTCTCAGTGTCATTTACTGGAAAATCAGGAAGCAATACTTTTTTTCTGTTTTCAAAGAAAACAGTATACTTGTAAAATTTGGTTTTATGATGCAGTCCATTGTCTATTAAAAGCAAAATAAAAATTTACCTGTTATCTCTATTTTCTGAATTGGAATTATTTTCCAAATCAATAAATACTATGTTATCACTATCATTGCCTGAAAATATTTTTAAAAATTGAGTTAAGGGAGCCTGACTAGTGCTAGAATTTAGCAAATGACAAAGGGGAAAATGACCTTTTGATTGTTAGATCAATGAAGCTGGGTTTTGACCTATCTGTGTTGGCCTTGTCCTCAGTCAGTGACTAAATTGATCTACTTTTTGTTGATTTGGGGATTTTTTTGGTCAGCTTTAAAGATCAATTTTTTCTGTATTGGTTGGTTGTCATATAGTTCATTTGATTTTGTAGGTGAAGGATGGAGAATTGCTCACATATCAGTCAAGGATGAGTCCCAGATAAAGATAGATAACAAAGACATTGATAATTCAATTTAGGAAGTTTGAGACTATAGCTTTTCAGTGTTTCATTTAACTCAGCTGGCCACTTAGTTCATTAAGATCATAATTGCTACTCATTAAATGACTTTGAATGTATGATGATGATCCAGATTCTTTTGGCAGGTCAAGCAAAGAGCTTCATTTGGTTTGTAATCTGGGACAGAACAGCAAGCATAGTAAATTTAAATGTGAATAATTTATATGCCAAAAAGGATAGAAATAACTGCATTCTATGGTGTGAAGGACCATTTAATAATGTTTAACAAAGGAGGAAAGAGAAGTTACCCTGCCTTCCAGATAGTTAAGAGATCATTCATTGTAAGGTATATTTTCAAGAGTAGGTAGAAAGTGGGGGGAGGCCTCTGGGTAGGCTTTATCTGAGATGAGACAGGCATTGTAGAAATGGCCTATAAGTGGGAAAATACAGACATGGAAGGCTAGTACTGGGTGCAAAGTAGAACATGGACCCAGCAATACACAAAATGTTACAGAAAATGGAGCCAGAAAATGAAGGCTCATCTGAATTCTCTGAAATAAAGTGAATTTCGAATGAAGCTACCACATTGCTATGAAAACCTTATTTTCCATAACAAATAAAAACATACATGTGTGTGTGAATTTTTGATTAATACCTCATCCTGTAGAGTTCATCGTTAAGCGTATTCTGGAACATACTCTTAACCTATGCCTAAACTATCTGGAAACTACCCATTGAGATTTCATTTATACTTAGAGACAGGCAGATCATTCCCTAGAACACTGAATGCTTTTGAGAGATGTAATGTGACTGGTAAATTAATGGTTTGTGAAGACCATAGTGTTAACATAACATTCGGAGACACCGCCCATCAGGGGTGCAATATTGTACTTCACAAGATGCATGAGACAAAGGCACTTAATGAGTGTTGGCTGTGCTGCACATATTGTGCACAGTTCTGTTCAGACTGCTGCAGGCTTTCTGCCAAGATATGTAAGAGAAATTGCTGAAAAGATTAGTTGAAGAAAGGGTCCCATTCCCTGCTGTGTACCCTTGTGATTACTTTGTCAACAGTTGCAGAATATTTTGGTATAGACAGTAAACAATTAGTGTCAATTCAGAAGAACTCTAATCCCTTCAGGAAGATTTATGGAAGGGAAATACAGTTGTTCCTTTAATCATGATGCAGTTACATCCAGATAAACTCATTGTAAGTTGAAGATATCCCAAATTAAAATAGTTTTAATACATCTAATTTATGTAACACCACAGCTTATTTTATTGTTACTTTATGTTTGCTCAGAACAGTTATATCACCCTGTTGTTCAAAAACAAGTCTGACATAAAGCCTATTTTACAGTAGAAAGCTTATGTGATTGATCACTCATACCCAGAAATACTGTTCACACAAGTGAGTGTTTTGACATCGTATGGCTGTCCAGGAGCTGTGGCTTACTGCTGCTGCCCAGTACCTTAAGGATGTGTGATGCATCTATCAATAGCCTGGAAGAGGATCAACATTTAAAATTCGAGGTATGATTTCTACTAAATACAGTTGCTTTCATACCACTGTAAAAATCAGAAAATCAGAAGTCAGGCCATTCTAAATTGAGGAACATCTGTGCTGCCTCTAGTGAAGTATTTCTTCCTTTGTGGTCAGTTTTAGTAGACTAGGTAATGGCGCCTGCTCCTATTCATTATTCATGCTCCTTCACACTGTTAGGTAAATATATCCTGTGATAAATTCTGTTTGATATATTTCTACAAAATGAGATGGTTAGATTCGTGGTAAGTTTAATATTCCATTTTTGTAAATATATAACAGAATATTAAATTATTCATATCTTCATTAAAATTCAAAAATAAGTAAATGACAATTAAAGTTGTCACTCATTAATAATCTACAAATGAAATGTGGCAAAGGCTGTCATCCTACGGTACTCTATTGCTTAGAGGATATACAGACATAAACATTATTCCTATGTTGAAGAATTATTGTACATGGAAAAATAAATCAGGTATAATAATCTAAATATACACATTTGAAGTAGTTAGAAATATCTATTAACTATCAAGGGATAGATGTCAGGGATTCTAGCTATCTCTCTTAGTATGACTCAGACTGTTTTGTGCTTTTTTTTTTTTTTTTGAAACAGGGCCTTGCTTTGTAGTTCAGGATAGCCCTGAGCTCACTATGTAGCCCCGGCAAGCCTGGGACTGACAGCAATGCTCCTGACTCTGCTGAACTACTGCTGGGATTATAGGTGTGAGCCCGGCACTGTAGTATGTGGTACTGATTGCTGGTGGGCGTGAGTCACCACACCCTGCATTATGCTATGTGGTCACCAGGGATGAACTCAGGACCTTGAACTTGCAAGGCAGATGATGGAACCACTGGGCTCAATCCTCGGCCCAGACTGTTTTGCCTTTAAAAATTATGTTTATAGGAATAGTTCCTCCTGGGAAATGAATAATGTTGATTTTAAGCAAAATTGTCTGGAAATTATTGTTTCAAGTAAACCAAGAAGAGTATTCTTATTATATTTAATAACACAGTAATAAAAAATGACTGATAGTCAAATTAATTTCTCTGGGAGGAGAGTATCTTGGTGTTAATTTAAGGAATATTGTGTGGATTTTCCACAATTTTTTGTGAATTAGAAGGAAAATTCTCTGAAAAACTCAGATGTCATTGTCTATTATCTAGCCTTGGCTAAGCAATGAGCAGAGCCATTGAAGGACACACCCCATTTGTCAATACCCCCCACTGGATTTTTTTTTTTTTTTGAGACAGGGTCTCCCTTGGTAGTTCAGGCTGGCCCTGAGCTCACTATGTAGCCCAGGCAAGCCTCAAACTCAGCAATCCTCCTATCTCTGCCTCCCGAATGCTGGGATTACAGTTGTGAACCACCACGCCAGGCCCCACTGGTTATTTTTCTGTAATCATTTTCTGGGCCTGGGTTTTCTCAGGTAGTCATTTTGCGATGCTGGGATGTTCCTTGATTTGACATGAAGCCATAATCTGTTGTACCCAACACAGTAACTGTGGCAGATAAATACCAGTATATTGCTGAGTAAGGAACTGGAACAGAAAAAGGAACGAGGAATCTTTTCCTAAGTACAATACCCTAGTTAGACATAGCATGTTAATATCTATAGAACACACCTGACAATGTTTCTTAGTGGGGAGAGAACACAAAAAATTTAAATATTTCTTTGTTATTAGTGTGTCCTCAAGGTGTGTCCATTTGAGTATAAATGACTCAAACTTATCATTCTTTATGGCAGAGTAATACTACACTTTATTAAAAAACCACATCTTTATTCTGTCTCCAGTTGATGGTCATTTGGGTTGTTTCCAAGATTTAGCTATCACAAACTGTCTATCTATCTACAAACTGAGCTGCTATGAACATGGGTGCACATATGTCTCTATGACATGATTTTTATTCTTTCTTCTTTTTTTTTGGGGGGGGGCCTTGGGGATTGAATTCGGGTCCTTGTGCTTCCAAGGTAGGAGCATTACCACTTGAGCTAAATTTCCAGCCCCTTATAATATGATTCTTTTAATTCTTTCAAGTATATTCCTAACAAGGGTATAGCAGGGTCAAATGGGTCCTCTAATCCTAGTTTTCTGAGGAATCTCCACATTGATGTCCACAATGGTTGCACAAGTCTACAACAGCAGAGAAGGGTTCCCTCTTCCCTGCAACCTCGCCAGCATTTATTGCTGGTTAATTTCTCAATAGCAGTCATTCTTTTCAGAGTGAGATGAACTTTCACTGTTGTTTTCATCTGCATCTCTCAAATGGCCAGCCAAAGGGAAAGTGGTAGGGGAAAATAATGAGGGGAAAGAATAAGCATGATTTAAAAAGAAAAAGAAAGCACACGTATATAGAAGTAAGGGGTTGTAGGGTGGGTAGGGATATGGGTAAAAATGAGAATTAACTCGTGTCATATACTGGTATAAATTCCCCAGTGTTGAGTGTGATTGTGAGCTGTAAAAGAATTCAATTAAAAAATTAAATATTTCACATAGTATTTTATCAAACATTTATTAGACTGAATGGAGAATTTGGATGAGTGAGTTCTAAGGTGAACCTATCATCATTTGAATTGCCTACTTTTTCATTATTTTTCTTCCCTGAGATCTAACCTCATGATGCCAGTATCTGTACATGTGAGTTGTATGTATGTGGTGTGTGTGTGTGTGTGCGCGTGCATGCATGTGTGTGTATGCATCAGCAATGTGTAGGGGGAAATTAAAAAGGACAACACATTGAAGAATCTGCTGATAGGAATAAAATAATCAGTTCAAATTGAGATTCTATGTATCCAACTATCTGCCTATCTATCATCAATCTACCTATAATCAGTCTATCTCAGAATCAGCGGTGAGGCCCTTTGAAATAATTCATTGCTACTTCTTGCCCCAGTTTTCAGGCTTTAAACTAGAATCTTTAGCATTTGTATAAACCCTTTAGTGGTTGTGGTTTTCTTTAAAGTCCAGCCACATACACTAACACATTGGCACATAGGAACTCATGCCTCCATTGAGAACCATTGCTCTTATTATCCTAAAAGGAGAATAAAAGACCAGTTTATGACAAGCTTAGCCTATATAATTTGTTTGGGAAAATATTGGCAAATAGAATTGGAGATTTTGCTTCCACCAAGAATCTTAGATAATAATGTGAAGACATAGAGAAAATGCTGACAAGACCTGAAGAAAAGAGAAAAACAGTAAAAATGAATGGTGATATTGACTGAGGACCTAGGAGTTTACAATACAAATTTAGATCTCATGAAAATAAAAAATCAAGGCAATATATTTTAATATCAATACTCAATTTCCTTTTTGGAGACTTGTTATCAATAATTTATTTAAAACTGTTCAGTTAAATTAAATGTTTTCAATTCATTATGGATGTATGCTTAGTGACACCAGCTTGTCCAGAAATTTCCATTTTAATACCGAAGGCCTCATGTTTCTCGAATCTTTTTAATCTTGGAAATTCTACAGTAGTTTGTCCCTTTAAATTTGAGATACATATTTGTTCACAACACATTTTAAATTCTAGAAATTATGATACCAAGATTTTTGAATACATATTTTAATTGTACTTTCATATTGCATGTTTTCTCAAGTTTTATCTTCATTTGCAAGAAAAATAATAAAAAAGTAAACTTTATACTATGAAAGTGTAATTTTTAAGTGTACAATTTTTACTTTGAAAGGAAGGAGATAAAATGTTATTGGAAATAGTTACATTTCATGCTGAACCTAGTATTTCCAGCATTGGATTCCTGGCTGGTGACCAGATGTTCTAGGAAAGCATCTTAATTGATTATAATACCTGGCTTCAAAATGCACATGCATGTATTTGCAAAATCTGTCTTTTGGACATGTGTATCTTTCTTAAAGATAATTCATTCTGATAGAAATGGAGAGGGAACAGGTGTTAGAAACATTGTTCCTCAATAATAAAGACTTTTTCATGTATGTATATTACACTGTACATTTCTTCTAAACTTTATTTCAGAATCTTCTCTTATATTTGTTATATTTTCCTTGTCATTTATTATAACATATATTCCAACTTTCTTTTCAACTTCATCTTTGATTCATGTGATGTTCAGAAGTTTATTGTTTAATTTCAAATTATCTGGGGTTTCAGTATCATTATTGACATCTAATTTAATGTTACTATGACCAGAGATGATATATATATTTTTTGAGGCAGGATTTGTAGTTCAGGTTGGCCCTGAGCTCACTGTGTAGCCCAGGCAAGCCTCGAACTCAGCAATCCTCCTTTCTCTGCCTCCCGAGAGCTGGGATTACAGGCATGAGCCACCACGCCTGGCATTGTGGTGTGTGGTTACTGGAGATTGAACTCAGGAAATTGAGTTTGCAAGGCAAAAGCCAGAACCACTGAGCTAAATCCTCAGCCACTAACAAGTCCTTTTATTTTAATTTAAAAATCATATTATTATTATTATGTTGTTGAAATGCATGACTTCCTATAATATTTTGGACATTAACACCATGGAAAATATATAGTTTACAAATATTTATTTTCATCCAATAGATTGGCTTTCCACTTTGGTCATTGTTTCCTTTGCTGTGCATACATTTTTTTGGGGTTTATATAGTCCCACTTATATATTATAGCCTTTTCTTTTCTGTCTTTTTAATACCTTATTAATTCCTTGCTGAAATGTTACTTCCTAGCAACTCAGTTCAATTGTTGTTCTCAAGCCAAGCTCAGTGTGTCTGATTTTGTCCCTTTTAAAAGGAAAGTGTATCTGCAGCTGGAGACTATTATGCCAATTAGCAGCCACATGAGCACACGAGAAGAGTAACTGATGGGTCTGCAACCAGTGATGGCTGATCAATCATTAGATACGTCTGAGATGCGAGGTGCAAGGCAACCTAGCTGGCTGCTTCAGACTCTTGTGTTTGTCTCAGTCAACTTGATCAATCCAACAAATCAATGTGACTGTGCCCCCTCAAAATAGGTTGAATGGACTGAAGTACTAGGTAGTACCTCTTGACAAACACAGTCAAGATCACAACTGCAAAACAGAACCTAATTAATGAGGTCTTCACACCAACAACAAAGTCTTTTCAACTCTTAGTACTCTCACTCTAATACACACACAAAACACAAATAGAGGAACATGAGAAAGGACATCAACAAAACACCTCCAAAGACTCACTTCTCCAGAACAGGTAAAAATGGCACCAATGGAGAGATACTAAAACACCAGATAGCCAACTGATTGGAATGATCAGAGAAGCAAGCTCAGAGGGCAAGCTCAAAGATGACCAGATAATGGAATTAACAAATAATTGACAAATGTGGTTAAAGAAGAGTGAAATAAAATATCAGAACAACTAATGATATTCAAAGCACAAGTGACAAATTTACCAAATAAACAGTGTATTGAAAAGTTCCAGAGAAAGATTTAACAAATAAAATATTCTGCTGTAGCTTTGTAGTATAACTGGAAGTTAAAATAGCATGTATAAAAGGGGTGGGGGTTATGAGTGGGTAGAAATTGGGTTAAAATGAGAATTAACTTCTGTCATATATTGGTATAAATTCCCCAATGTTGAGTGTGATTGTGAACTGTATATAAAATGTACCAATAAAGAATTCAAAAAATAATTCTGTTGAATATATGAAGAACAGAAGTGACTAAAGTGAAAAGAGACTGTCAGACCTTAATGACAGACAGGAAGCACAAGATCGTATACACAGAGCTACTTTAAAAACAAGAGAACCAAGAAAATTAAACCAACAGCAAACAGCCACTAAGAAGATTACTGAGGAGGTCACTAAGATTACTGAAGTCACTAAGAAGACCAACTGAAGTTAGAGAAAAATTAGAGGGCAGCATACATGGAATAAAAAATCTGTTTACAGAAGTTGTAGGAAAAAACTCACCAAATATGAGGAAAAAACTCAGTGTAAAGGTGAACAAAGTACATAGAATTAATTTAATAATGAGAGAAGAAACACACCAGAGTCAAAATCCCAAAAGTCCAACACAAAAACAGAATCTTAGAAGCTGTCAGAGAAAATTTAAAAAATCACTCATAAAGGTAAACCCACTCAGATCACAGCACATCTTTCAACATGAACTTCATAGTGCAAGAGTGCTTTGAGTGAACCATCTCAAGCCCTAAACAACCCAAAACTTTCAATATAAGTTAATACATCCTACAAAATGATATTTCAATATTTATGAAGAAATAGGCATTTAATGATAATGAAACCTTAAGAGATTCGTGACCACTGAACAGCTTTCAAAATTTTCAAGGATCTTCTAAACAGAAACCATGAAGCCTACAATGCCAGAATGTCTGAGAAAATGAATATATCAAGCAAGGTGAGCAGTTCAACAAGAAAATAATAAAAGAATCAACAACCAAAAAATAATGCAAAGACAGGAATAAGTAAATATCCTTCAGCAATAACTCTCAATAGAGATCGCCTCAATTACTCAAGTGTAAGACATAGACTGGCAGACTGCATTAAAAAAGAAAACAGTTAACTATTAGCTGCATGCTGGGTAATTTCAAATGATTTACCTTTATTTTATTCTTGTATTTGATCAAGTCTGCTGTCAAATTGCTAGGGTGAATTTTTCATTTCAGATCATTAATTCTTCAACTCCATAATTACTACTTGTTTCTTTTGTACGGCTATTGTAGTTTTTAAACTTTCAATTTTGCTACTATATATTTTCTCCTTACCTTTATACCATATATGTGTTCTATCATAGGTTACTGAGATTCTTTTGGATGATTACTTTGAATTGTCTACATTATATGGTGAGTAATGAGGGGAATTATATGGTCAGCAGACCTGTCAAGTACCGTGCTGACTTGGAAGAAAATTAATGTAGGTCAAGTAATTTGTGAATAACCATCCCTTTGGAATCAGCCTTTGACTTATTGCACTCCTATTTCCTTTTAAGAAAAATGGTAAGCCACTGTATTATATGTCTTGTCTTCTTTTCTTTAAATTGAATCCTTTATTGGTACATTTTATATACGCATCATGATCACACTCAACATTGAGAATTTGTACCAGTATATGACATGACTTAATTCTCATTTTTACCCATTGCCCTACCTACCCTGTAATCCCCACCCCCTACGTACATATGTCTTCTCTTTTTTTTTTTTTTTTGACATCATACTTTTTCTTTTCCCACATTACTCACCCCTACCTTTTTCTCCTCGGATAAAGCAAAACCAGACCTGGTGGTAAAAGCATTCAGTTTATTTTCCTTTATGATTGTGCTCTGAAGAGGCCTAGCTGGCTACTACGATGTGCACCTGCTTTTGTGACCACTATGCTGTCTTCAGGGTCTTGTACATCATCAGTGGGGCCATGAGGCACATCGTCCTTGGGGTACAGGACCCGGCATTAGCCGCTGGATAGCAAGGTGAGTGCCGGAAGTATGCACTGGCTGCAGCAGGGGGTTGGAAGGCTACTTGTTTTGAGGATCCATCAAGAGGTCTCTTAGTGGGGTTCTTAAACCACTTAGCAGAGCTGGTCACTGAGGTCCACATGCTTATCGCTATGACCTCCCAGAGCTTTTCTCGATTTCTGATTGCCCCAGACACTTTACTGTTCTAGTACTTTCATTGTTCGTACTAGGCAGAGAGGAATCCACAGAGAAGACTGGTGCCTGCTTTGTTCTTACTTTCTCTTATCTGGAAAATTATACGATAAGTGGGTCTGTCCAGCACCACACTGACTTGGAAGGTAAAATGAAAATTTCTTTACCATATCAGTATATGTATTCAGAATTTTTGCTTTTCTGTGGTGCAAAAACCTCTTTATTGGACCCTGTGGATCTCACAAACATAAGGACATCTCTGAACGTTGCTCAAATTGATGTTTCTATGGTAAAATACGGGCTGCACACTCAGTCTGCCATCTTGCTGGCATTACCAGCTGTGAATCTTTGAAGCTGACCAAGGTGATTATAATAGTTCCTCAGAAACTTTGTTCCTGTAGGATTTTATATAACCATGTAGAAATCATGACGTGTATTTGTACATTACTTATTCATGATTAACTTTATTATGAAACACATACTTCGCTTTATATAAGAAAAAGAGCCTTCACACCCATTCCTGTTGATGTTTTCCTATTTTTTTGCAGAAAATAATTATATGTGGAAATGTATTATGCTAAAAAGAAATGACAAAAACCACTGTAGCAAGACCATTTTTACGTTTTGGAGGCTCTTTCCTCAGCCTCTAGTATTTTATTGCTTACTTTTCTATCAACCTACTGGCTAGGCACTGGTAGTTAAATATATATCTTGAGGGCTTTTTTTTTTTTTTGAGACAGGGTCTCGCTTTGTAGTTCAGGCTGGCTCTGAGCTCACTATGTAGCCCAGGCAAGCCTCAAACTCAGCAATCCTCCTGTCTCTGCCTCCCGAGTGCTGGGATTACAGGCGTGAGCCACCACGCCCGGCACTGTATCTTGAGTTTTGAATTTGTTGATTATTTTGTTTTCCATCTAGAGGTTGTATTCCTTTAAATCAGATTTTATTTTTTAAAAACTTGTTATACTTTTCTTCATCTTGCAGATATTTTGAAACTGAATTTGGAGTAAACACTGAAACATCTGTGTCTAGTTTGTTAATATATTGGGGATACTTGTATGCTTCTGGTTATTATGTGAGTGGATGCATGTGGATGCATGTATATGTATTTATTTATAGCTAGTTTGTGTGTTCTTTCACCTCTTGAAATTTGACTTATGTGGACATTGAGTCTCCAAGTGAGGATTTGTCCTCTACAGTATGTTTCCTTTACTTCCAGGCATATCAAGCCACTCCTATCCTGGGCTGTTTAAAACTTACTACCAAATTTAAGATTCCCTTGCTGTTTTGTCTTGTCCTGTCTTTTTTTTTTTTTTTTTTTGAGACAGCGTCTCGCTTTGTAGTTCAGGCTGGCCCTGAGCTCACTATGCAGCCCAGGCAAGCCACCGCAAACTCAGCAATCCTCCTGTCTCTGCCTCCCGAGTGCTGGGATTACAGGTGTGAGCCACCATGCCCGGCACTGTGGTACGTACTATTGATGGCTGGTGGGCGTGAGTCTCCAAGCCCAGCATTCTAAGTGGTTACCAGAATCGAACTCAGGACCATGCGCTTGCAAGGCAGGCGCCGGAACCACTGAGCTAAATCTCCGGCCCTTGTCCTGTCTTTTTTTGGTAATTGTGCCCACGATGTGAATTTGAGCTATGCCTTCAAATTTGCTTATACCTTCAAGTGAAAGATCTCTCGTTTCTTTTCCTCTGTCCCTCCTATCATTGAAGAAATCTTTCTTGCTGCTTGCATTTCTCTTATTCTTGATCTATACTTCCATTCTTTTACCTTAGCATTAGAGTATCTTTTAAAATGACAACATCTGAGACCAGACTTTTACCTGTGTCCCTTTGATATGAGAACATCAAAACCAATCAACTGAGAATTGTTACCATTTACGCCCACCTGTCTCTGTTTTAACTTACATTTTAGCCTGATATTGTCTTCCTATGTTGTTACCCACGTTAATCCCTTTCTTTTTAACCTTGCATTTTTAGTTATTGCCAGTGAAAGGATTAAAAAAGAAACTACTATACCACTACTTTGTAATCAATATTTTTCTATCTATCTATCTATCTATCTATCTATCTATCTATCTATCTATCTAATCTATCATCTACCTATCTATATCTATCTATCATCTATCATCTGTGTATACATATACATATATGTATATATACATATAGGTTTGGAGTGATGTTGATGGTAATAAAGAGAGATGAGGCTAGGATTTTAAGACAGTGCTTCTGTCAGTGGCTTACAATGAATATACTTTCATAAAAGGATAAATAAATAAGGAAAGTTAGTTTATGCTGGTTTGCAAAAACATGCTAGAAACAGAAAGGCCTATTTTTTTTACAAATTGAGGCAGGGTCTCACTATGCAGTTCAAACTGGCCTTGAATTCACTAGGTAACCCAGAGTAGTCTCAAACTCTTAAAGATCCTCTTGTCTCAGTCTACAAAGTCTAGGATTATAGGCATCCCCCACCTTGTCTGGCTTGCTTTTCTTTTTTTAAAGAGTCACTTAAGTAATATTGATAAAATGGGGAATCAAAAAGTAAAGTGAGGGAGAATACATGGAGTGAACAAAGATTTCTGGGAAAGAATGTGTCAGGGACCTTTCCTGGAAGAGACGGATTGAAGGATTTGTCTCCTCCTCTCCAGGTAATTGGTATTTATTTAGAATATCAATCACTGCTACCAGCTTGGTTTTAAGGAAGATTTCATCTTCAAAGGAACGAACATGTGAAGTAGGTCATGGGACTAATGATGGTGTATGGGTGGAAATATTTCAGGAAAAGACAAGGAATTAAAATAGACTTTGAAGGTTGAATGAACATGGAATTCCTTGTGGAATACGCAGTACACTGGAGAAGTTTACATGGTCCTCAACACAGCTTGGCTTACTATGACTTGGTTGATTCAATGAATGAATGTACAGCTAAATAAATGACTGAAGTTGTATGTAACTTCTTTTTCTCGTTTTTAAATATAGTTTATTGACACATCTTAGGAATACATTATGATCACCTTCTGCATTGTATACCTGTAATATACAGGCAATTTGTACCTCAGTATAATATATTTTAATTCTTATTCTTTTCCCACTTTCCTACCCTCCCTTCAATACCCACCTCTCCCATATACATGAGCTTTGTTTCTGTTTCTTCCTTATTGTTATCAAACATTTTTCTTTCCTATCTCTTTTTGCCCTGCCCTCACCCAGTTAGTTTCCCTTTGAACATTTTCTTGCTATTTCACAATAATTATCATAGACTTTGGACCATATTTACACCTTCAGTTTTTTACGTTAGAGAAATGATATGGTATTTACATATCTGCATTCTATTTATTTTACTTACGAGTATGGCCTCAAAGTGCATCCATTTACCTATAAATGTCTTTATTATTCTTTATGGCAGAGTAACACTCCATTTTATTTTTTAAAAACCCTGAAATCTTAATGGATAGAAAGATCTAAATAGTAAAACAGAAACACTAAGCCTGTGGAAGATGGGTTAGGTAGCACTTTTGGAAATATTACCGTAGGGAAAGCCTTCGTGAGCTAAACCTCAGCAGCATGGGAACTAGCAGAAATAATCAACAACTGGGATCTCATCTTATTAAAATGCTTCTGCCCAGCAAGAGAAACCACCAACAGAATGAAAGACAACCGACAGTGCAGGAAAAAATTTACCAGCTGTTTCTTAGACAAAAGACTACTCCTTTGTATATATAAAGAACTCAGAAAAATCAGATCCCCAATTTTAAAGAACCAGTTCAAAAGTGGCCACCTGATATGAACATACATTTTTTCAGATGTATGTAACCTTTTGCAATTGCTAAAGTCTGCAAAATTTTCGAGAACTATTCAAAAGTTTTTACTTCTCTTTTGGAATTAAGAGCATTGATTTAGTTTTCGGAATCTTGTAGCAAACTCCATCTCTGCCACTTGTTAACTATGTGATCAGTGTATAATTTCTTAATGTTATTTATACCTTGTGTTAAATGGAGATAAATCGAGTAGTTCTTAATAATATCACTGTAAATATAAAATAATGCATGTGCAATATTTAACAAATTGGAGTATAGTCTATACTAAAATATTATTTATTCATCACCTATTTTAAAGCATTTAAATAACACTGCATGTTAAAATTGCATGCTCATTAAAATATTAAATGTAGGATGTCATTAACTTTTAAACATAGATTTACTATCATTATAATTTTGTTACTAGAATTATTTTATATATCACTGAATTTTAAATATTAATCATTTATTGAATCTTTTATAAAGATAGGTCCTTTAATTTTTAATTCTGTTTGTTACTGAGGTACACTTATAGTTAAAGTGGATAGAAAAAAAATGCCTTGAATTTGGCTTTGAAATGTTTTGATCAAGAGATATTTTAAAATTTACACAAAAGTAATTTTTTATCCCTTCAGTAATAGATGATTTACTTATGAAGTGTATGATTAGTCTCATCATATTTGGTGACCTTGACTGTTTGAAAATGTTGCCAAATGTCTAATAACTCCTATAAAAATTCATATTCTTGATATATATCTAGTAATGATCTGTGTTTTATCACATTTAACATTGTTGGATTTAGAAGGATGAAGTTCTTCCAAATTAAACTGTTAGACTAAGATTATGTTACAGGTGGACACTGGTAGTTTATTTTATGACACTGTTTACTTGACAGTCTAGAAACCACTGTATCAGTGAGTGAATCATGTAAACTTTTAGATGTCAGGTTGCCCTAGAATTCAGCGTTTGGCTTTCACAGTTAAACTAATCTGATTTTTACACAACATTAAAGGAATAATCATAAAATCATAGAATACCTAGGAACAAAAATTCAACTTAAATAGCATACAGGATTTAATGAAAGTTACATGAATTTCTCAAATCATAGTTTATACATAGTAACAAATTTGTGAATGAAATGCATTCCTATGGTGAAGGAAATATCATTTGTAGGAATGGAGATATTATAGCAGATATCCATGTGTTCAAGAACATTTGGAAATAGGCCTCAACCATGGATTAATGTCAGCTTCTAGTATACAGACTACTGTTTATTATGTGTTAATATTGAAACAATGCTGGAAAATCACATAAATTCTAATGTTTGTATATATATCACAATAAATATTTTTTATAATTATTAAAAATTTAGAAAGTTTGTTTCAGTTATTCTATCAGTAGCAACAGAAGTGCTCTTACCACACATATTTCATTACTTATTACAGCAAAGTAATTATAAATAATTATGTGTAGAGTTGTAACCTCCTACTGTAAATAGGTAGATTTTATACTGATAGACATTGACTTTGCTCTTGTAATATATGGGTATATATTTAACTTGAGTTTCTTGATTTTTATCACAATTAGAAGCTATAAGATTGATATTTTAATGTTAAAATAACATTAGAAAAATGTAAAGAATAAATGAAATAAGATTTATTGTTTTTGAAAAATAAGATCCAATAGCCACAAAGTTAATAATGAAGAGTGTATTACGTACTAAATCTACACATGTTGTCTCACACTTAACATCTTAAAACAATAAAAATTTATTATTTTATGTATTTTGGGCTTAGCTGGGTAGACCTGGCCACAGGCCTCTCAAGTTGTTTCAGTCGAGCTTTCATGAGGATACTGATCTGAAGCCTTGCAGGGGTTGGAACGCCTTCTCTTGAGCCCATTCGCGCAGTGGTTGGTGGGACTCAGCTCTTCACAGACTGTTGGGGTGAGGATCTCATCTCTTTCTGATTCTTGTCAGAGATCTTTCAGTTCTCTGCCATACTGGCTTTTCCATAGGGAAAATGTCTGGCTTTCCCTGGAGTAAATGATCCATGAGAGAAAGGGCCCATAGCATAAGCCACAAGTTTCATAACCTAATAATGGAAATCACGGACACTCCCTTATATTGTATTCTATCGTCATACACACCAGTTCTGGTACAAAGTAGGAGGGGGCTCTTCAGACGTGTGAATAGCAGGAGGCGGGGTTCGTTGGAAAACACTGTCACAGAGGAAGTGATTTTCACTAATTAGTATCCAAGAAAAAGCTGTTGTTGTGCCATATTTGTAAGGCTCGTCAAGTTGCATTCTCTGACCTTGAATGGCAGTTTTTTTGACACTGACTCATAAACTCATTGACATTCTTCTCTTCCTAGTGAGTTTATATTAAAAAGCAGAAGATGTTTTTCCAAACAGACACATACTTCCCCCAGCCCCTTTCTTTCTCCATAGTGCCTTTGGGTCTTGGATCAGCCTTTCCAGATTCCGAGTTTCTCTAGAAGGTCCTTTGGAAGGAAGCATTTCCATTCCACCTTCAGAGATTAACTTCACAGAAATATTCATCTGTACCAAGTCTGGGCTTTCTTTTGCAATTTAAAACATAAATGTATCTTAAGAAAGTAAGAGAAATTAGCTAAAACTGAGGTGATTTTTCCATAGACATTTTAGAGACGATTATAAGGAGTCATCTCTTGGTTAGTGAAGTTTTTGATAATGTGGTGAAAAGAGTAGTGTTAATATAGCTTTCATACTGATCAAGGAATCACAGCTGGCTGGACTGGAGGAAATTAATTTCATTTAAGTTGTTTTTGGTCTTCATTCCAAGCACATAAAGACTATTTAGGCTTTCTTACCAGTTCAGACTGGTAAGCTGTTGTTTTGTTTTGTTTTGTTTTACTTTGGGTTTGTTCCGTGTTGTGTAATTGATTCTGGGCCATCTGCCGAATGGCAGGAAACTCACAACCCCAGAGGCTTTTTCTCTAGAAACTTCCTTGTCTTTTTGCATGTCTGCTTATCATACATCCTGTGGTTGATGTTACAGGCCTATGCAAATATATCAAGAGAATAATAACTATTCTTTCTGTTTCATTAAGCTGTGAATGGCCTGAGAGTCATTACAGGTGAGAGTATGGTCTTTTTGAAGAATGAGGTTACTCTTGTCAGCTGAGTTAGCCACGTGTGTTGAATTTTATTATTGTTCCTCTCCTGAAGAATATATATACCTTCTCTGTATATGATGGCTTCGAATATCTTCCACTAGAATATACTACCTTCCATGTCACTGTGAAGCTAGACTGTATGATTTATTAGTACTGCAGAATCTAAAGAACATAGTGTAAACATTGTTCAAGCACCAGCATCAGCAGCTTCTTGTTTCTAGAAAATAGACCTTCCTCATTGGTAATGGGAATATCATACTTGGCCTTGAGTAGGCCACTGAAGTTGTACTGTTGGAACAATGTAGATTGTATACTTTAAGCAATTAGAGACTTACTCCTGATGACAATCTCAGGTGGAGCTCAGCATGTTGGTTTGCAAATGCCCAGACAAATCTGTTCACTTGGAAATTACTATTGTTCCTCAGGCATGAGGTTGACACTGAATGAGAGAGCACGTGTAGAGAAAAGCACAGAATTAACTTTTTTTTTTTTGAAACAGGGTCTCGCTTTGTAGTTCAGGCTGGCTCTGAGCTCACTATGTAGGCCAGGCAAGCCTCGAACTCAGCAATCTTCCTGTCTCTGCCTCCCGAGTGCTGGGATTACAGGCGTGAGCCACCACACCCGACTGATTATCTTTTTAAGAAAGTTTAAAGTGAGGACAATTTTCTCTTATAGTTGCTTATATATTTACCATTTGGTGTATACTTCATGACCTTCAATACATTTAGCACATATTTACCTGAAATGTTTATGTCAAGTCTTTGAAGGATGTTTACACTGTACCTCTTGGGTGTTAACCAGCAGAGGGTGCTGTGTTTCTCCAAATTTGGCATGTAGACAAATTCTGAGGCTTCTAGCAGATAATCCAGCTCTACATGAATTTGGAGTCTTCTCCTTAGAACTAATTTTACAGAGAAGATTGTTTCAACTTAAGCTTTGAGAAGAGAAGAACTCATCTTCGTTAGCCAGCTACATAAATTTCGAAATTAGTAGAAGGTGACAGTACACTGACTAAATAGGTCAACCAGAATTTGTGATATTATTCAAATACTGAACTTTTCCTTAGCAAGAAGTTGAAAAATAGAATTTTAAAAAGTGACATAATCTTTTGAATGCGTATGGGAACTCTTAAATAATGATGTCACTTCCATTCTGGGTTAAAATATTTACCTATTATATTCTAAATATCATCTCCACCAGAGAGATAGGATAGACTTCCACGGACCTGACCCACACCCACAGATTGTGTGGCTCCTTGCAAGATATCAGATCTCTATAAACCTCAGTTCCCTTTTCTTCAAAACTGGGATAATCATATTTAGCTCATATGGTTATTATGAGTTTGCTGAGATGATGTGTATACACTATTCACCCTAATGTCATCTGTTAAATTTTGACTCAGTCAGTGCCATTGACTCAATCAGATCATTGATCTGCCTATTTTAAGGTCAGTGATTAGAAACTTAATTATATCTTCAAAGTGACTTTCATCATGTAGTCTAATAAATTTCTGGGAGTAGCTAGGAACAATTACTAGAGACCTGAATTCTGCCTCCCGCACAGCCTTAGGGACATTCTCTTAGTTTACTTAAATAAATTTTTACTCCATTTTGGAATAACTATGAAAATATTAAGGTAGTAGCATTACAATAATGACATTTTGGCTTGCATACAGGCACTTTTGATTTATATATGCAACGTGTAAATGTATAAAATCAGTATTATATAATATAAACATAAAATATAAATACATATGTATTTGAATGTAATACAAAATAATTTTGACACATATTTTATTTTATATATATATACACACACACACACACATACACACACTTATTTTTTGATTTGGGGAAGATGGCTGTGCCTGTGTTTATGTGGTGAAGAAGGCTGTTGTGTTTATCATCTGATGCGGATCCAAAAAAAATGGTAGTGAATTGTTACTGTTTAAATGTTTCCCTGGAAGTGATGTCTCCAAGAAAGTAATTTTATATTATATATATCTCATTTGTGATTTATACTCGTCACAAGACTTTGTGAGACCAAAAACTATTTCAATGTAGAGCACCTATAAAATGATGCTCAAGTGCCTACAGAATGTGCTTCAAACCCCTGGACTACTCAAGAATTTTCTTAAAAGATTTGGAAAATAACACCTTCCAAATGTTATGTGATATTTCTGGATGCTAGGTTCTGGCATAAAAATGGATGAAGAAGATTATTCCCACTACCTCTTCATTACTACCCACTTCTTGGTAGTGGAGAACAGACTGAGAGGGTCGAGGGTGGCCACTGATGGCCGACAGTCAAACTCAGGGAAAGCCTGGTGAGGTCCCCCTGTTTGGGCTTTCAGGGCCCAGTAGGACTTATATGTCATTAGTTGGTGAATATTTAAGTCATGGAATGAAATGATTAACCAATTTCACAAAACTCATTGTCTTATTTTTATTTCTAGAAAATAAATTTATACATCTCTAGAGAGGAAAATGAAGAATGAAATAGGAAAACACAAAATTCTGGGAATTATATGAGATTTAGCTTAAAGGAAATAAAAATAAAAGGCAGAGAAGGTAGTTGTTTCCAAGCATTTTCTCTCCTTTAACAATCAGAACACCCTGATAGTTTCCCATTTTTTCATTTTCTCCACTTTTATTAATTGAACAAGAAGCAACATTCTGTCTGCGAAGGTCAAGCATGGACAGCTGTAGCAGAGACGTCTAGTGTCTACTAATGATATGTGTTGCTCATGACAATCTACAGAGGAAGAAGTCACTCCTCACCTACAGACTATCATTCTTAATCCTTCTGCTTCTGAGTGGGACAGTTATGTCACTGAATTTTCTTTAATGACTAGTAAGTAAAAGTACATGAATTCCAGAGCAGGTATATAGCAAATTTTCACATCACTTTCCCAACATTTTTTCCATCTTCTAAATGGATGAAACCCTCCTAGGTGACCTTGGGAACTACCTGATGAAAAAGGCAGGCTTGGGTCAGGGATGTGATCTTGGAGGATACAAGGACGCTATGGAAAGTTCACCTTCTGTCTGTCTTCGTGCATTTACCTCTAGTCTCAATGGTGCCATGCCTGCCTGGCAAGTGCAAGGTCCTGACTTTGATCCCTGGTACTCAAAAAAAAAAAAAAATGTGGAGGCAGGTTTGCCATGAACTTGAGTTCCAGAACCACCTTAATCTACAGTGCCAAACTGTTAGCATTATTCCAGTTGAATCTTTTATAAGCAAGAAATTATTTGTATCTCATAGCACCTTTGAAATTGTGGATGTTGTGGTTATCACACCCAGTAAGAACACTTTTCTCTGTTTTCTTATAGCAATATGTAGTACCTTTTAAGCAAATGATGCCTGACAACACTTAAATATGAATGTTCTATGAGTCTTTGAAAACATAGAAGAACATTTCACACAAGCATGTGATACACGGAACTTTGGAGTTATTAGGACATGATACCAGATGAAGATGTAGGTGTGGTTCAAATGATTCAAAGAGACATAATAAGTTTAGAAAGTGTATCAATCAGATTTTCATCACTGTAACAAAATACTTGAGACCAGCCACTTAGGAAGAAAAGAGATTTATTTGGATCTTAGCTTTAGACATGCAAAGGTCAAAATGTGTAGCTATCATAGGTTCGCCCTCTGTGGCGGGCCGTAAAGACCACTCCCCAAGATGGCGGCTGGCAGCAAGCCAGAAACCTCTGTTTGACACAAACAAACTAACTGCAGACCTTATATGGTAATATCTGTGGGCGGTGGGAGGGCCTTGAGAGGAGATTGTATATAAGCACCCAATACGGGAAGTGGGGGGGAGAATAAAGATCAAGCTTGCACTCCGTGTGTTGCATCTCTCTCTAAGGGATGGGCGAGGGTCGCGACAGCCCTCTGGCAAGAACAGCACATAGTATGACTTGGTGGAGAGTTGGAGCAACCAGTCCATCTTCTCAAAGGAAGCAGAGGGAGAGAGAGAATTCTCCCGAAAGGCTTCATTGTTGAGGGCTCATAGGCAGGGTTTCTCGAAGGTGACTAAATCATGAGGATGATACAGCTGACTCGCTGTTAGGAGGTAGGTTCTGGTTGGAAAAGGAAGATCCCTAGAGGCGGGGCCCGGAAAGGTATGTTTTTCTCTCAGCTCCTCTCTTTTCCCCGTTCCCCATCCCCCACAGGAGAAGCATTTTCCCTCTGTATGCTCCTCTGCCTTGCCATTTATCCCCCAGAGTGGGTTGTCCATGGACTATATCTGTGAGACAAAAATCAAACACTTCCTCTTTTAAACTGAAAGTTGTTGAGATAAACTCTCTCGTGAGAACTACCATGGGATCCCACAAGAACTCCATAGCGTCCCACTGGCAGTAGATTCAGTGGCTGTGCTCTCCTGTAAGCCCACGTCTCAGAAGCCTCACACCATTTCCCACTGCCACACTGAGATCCATACTTCCAAATCACAAACCTTTGGGAGAACTTTGTTAGATAGATAAATCCAAAGCATAGCTGAAAGTCAAAGAGGAAACATAGGAGTTAAGCGGTGAAGATCAAGCTAGAAAGGAGCAATAGCATCAGGCGTAATGGAGAGAAACACATTCTGTCATAGGATTCATAGGAATTCAAGAGAACGAAGGCTGTCAAGACAGAATAAATAATGTTTCAGTGGAATTCAGAAAACAAAAGTAAAATTGCTGTGTGCTGCGGAGAGAAAAGAGTGGCGAAACAAACCACAATGGACTCCAGAAGAGTGCCTTTAAAGGAAGGAGACACATGGTTTCAAATAAGAAAAATAAGCACATTTTAAATATGAGGTTGCATTAAACATGTTCGTAAGTGGAAAGAGATGAGCCCGGCAAGAGGCTATATTGAAAATAAAATAAAAGCAATGACAACTGCTGAGAAGAGCTCGGAGGAAACAAGGACACAATGGATAGTTCACATTTTGTCTGTCTTACCTCGTGCCTCTATCTCTAGTCTTAAAATATACTGACCAATGAACGCACCAAAAAAGATTTCTTAAAAGAACAGAGGCCACAGGGAGAGAAAAGAAGAGATAAAATATACAAATGAAAGTGTTATCTTTGGAAGAGAGGCAAGACGTCATGCGGGACAGAAGGGAAGGAGGGAAGGCTGGGAACATGCAGATCATATAGAAGGCGGAGTCTGGGACTCATGGGTGCTATTTTTTCTATGCGGTGGGAGCTTGACCATCTGTTCAAATGAGTGGGTGAGTCTGGCTAAGTGATTTAAGAAGAGTCATAAGGATTTGTAACAGTTACTGGAATGAATATGGTTACTTTTTTGAAGTGAAAGTCTTAGGTTATTCTAACAATTCATTCATTGGAAAATGCATTCGTTATAGATGGCAGGAAGAAAGATTTACAGAAAGAAAACCACTGGATGCATTCAATCTTATTAAGGATAGCAATTAAGCTTAAGATCAGAATATAAATTTGTTTACAGACTACTCAGCAATACTAATTTTTTTTTATGTTTTGTGTTGCATGATCCCAGTCACATTACTAGTCTATGTTTATGAACTTTAAAGTTCATTTTATCATGTTAGTGGCTAAAACATTGTATATGAGAACTTCATCATTTGAGAAAAATTATGTAAGAAATCAACTGTCTTTAATACTTTGATTTACCTGTTGAATCATAAATAATGCTCTTTTTGAAGAAAATGTAAGTGAATAAATCTTATGAATACTTAAACTTTGTTGGGCAAGGCTGTTTCTGTATATGTATGTACTATAATGTTCACTATCATAATGTCCAATATCAAATGTTCGGCACTTCTATTGTCAGGCATCTATTTTCGCTTCATGATTCCTTTCCCATGATTTTATTAAACAGTTCATGATGGAGTGAAAGTAAGTGGTTCCTTGTCCATGTCTGATTTTACCATGGTCAAACAGGAAATGTAGAGATGTGAACGAGTTGCAGATCTGTCTGGTTTCCCTTATTCTGAGGATTCTCCGGTCTGTGTGTGACAAAACAGTGTGAGAGAGATGGGCAGCAGTAGCTACACTTTACAATACCAAAGAAACATGTGTAACCTCTTAATCTCAATGGTCTTCCATAGATACTCACATTGGGCTGTAATTCCTTAGGGTAAGCCACGTCAAAGCCCCACGGTGCACTTCATTGTCTATTTCCTTGATTATCATGACTTCCTGATTCACAGGTGGCAGCTCTCTGTGAGGACACATTCTGCATTCTAGACAAGGAAAGTTTGAAACTTCCATTCAAGGACCCGCTCTTTTCCTTGGCAGCTATTATTCAGTGGCTTTGAAATTTCACTCTTTACATGGAAGTCGAAAGTTTTTATTTATAATTTTATAATCTTTTTTTAAATTAAATTCTTTATTGGTACAATTTATATACATCTCACAATCACATATAACATTGGGGAATCTGTACCAGTATATGACACGTTAATTCTCATTTTTACCCATATCCCTACCCACCCACAACTCCCCACCCCCTTTATACATACTCTTTTATTTTCTTTCTGTATCGTATTTATTCCTTCCCCTCATTACATTCCCACACCAATGAAAGGAAGCTGAGATTAGAATTTATTTCTGAGGGGCCAGGGATTTAGTTCAAGTGATACTGCACCTACCTGGGAAGCACAAGGGCCTGAGTTCGATCCCTGGTACCACACACAGACACACACACACACACACACAAGAATTTATTTTTGATTTTACTTACAGTGCAATGACTAATATTCCTACTGTAGTCATATTAGCTAAGATGATTTCATTTTTCATGGTCACATTTTTGTTTTTGTATTGTGCAAATACATACAAATAAATTGTAAATCGAAAGGTTTAATCACATAAGAGTACAAATAAGCTAAAGAAATCTATTTTTTCTGTGAATGTTAAAAGTATCTTTTCATAGTTGAGTATAATGGAAGGCAGCTATGCTCACTAGTATACTACCAATGCAGTTGAGTATGAAGAATGATACATGCCCATAATCTCTCCAGGGAAGGTGAGGCAGGAGTTTCTTCCCAAATCTGAGGTCACTCTGGGATACATGATGAATTCCGGACCAGCTAACACTGCACACTGAGACCCGAAATCAAAAATCCACATAATTTCTTTTCATCTTAACCAAAAAAAATTGTAATATGTGATCTACCTTCAATAAGTTTTGGAAGAGTGGATTGCTACAATTTTTCATCTTGAATTAGTTGGACATGCATATAAATGTAGCACTTTGGAAAACTGAGGCAGAAGGATCGCTAGTTCAGCCTGGAGTGGGCTATTTAGCAACTTAGCAAGACCTTGTTTCAAAATAAAAAAATATATGTGTGGACTAGAAATGTAGAATGGCAGAAAGGCTGTAGGTTCAATGCCCTCCACACACACACACACACACACACACACACAAATACATACACGAGAAAGACAAAGAACGAGAGACAAAGATGGACA
This sequence comes from Thryonomys swinderianus, assembly GCA_004025085.1. Classification (NCBI taxonomy): domain Eukaryota; kingdom Metazoa; phylum Chordata; class Mammalia; order Rodentia; family Thryonomyidae; genus Thryonomys; species Thryonomys swinderianus. The sequence continues at coordinate 58,539 of PVIC010003231.1, forward strand.
CAGAAAGACTGACTGATAATTCCTCCATGTTTCCCTTTTCCTAGTCTGGAAAATCACTGTTGTACCTTCAGTTTCTCTATTTGAATGTTTTAAGTGCTTAATACAAGTAGAATTAGGCAGTGGCTGGTTTGCTTTACTTAGCATCATATCCTCATGCTTCAACCCTGTTGAACTGTACCAGCATTATGGAAGTTCTTTTATTTTTAAGGCTCAGTAATATTCTATTGATAAATACATGCTAGATTTTTGTGGAGTTACCTGTTGGGGGAGCACTGAAGTTTGTACTTCTTGCCTCTTGGTAGTAATACAATAATGAATGCATGGGTGTATATATCTCCCCATGATCCTCGTTTCAATTCTTTTAGAAGGCAGAGGAATGAATAAAAATGAGAATAAAGATGTCTCATGTAAAAGTGTTCAGAATGTATTTAGAAAATGTACTAATAAAATCAATTTTTCAAAGTGGAAAAAGAGAAGATAAAACATAATTCCATCTGAAATGCTATTTTTCTATTAAAAACAAAATAATCATCTTTACAAAAGGTACATGTTCAGAAGTGAAATTAATATCTCATAAACCAGTTCTATTTTTATTTTTTGAGGAATTTCTATATAATTTTTACAATGGTTGCACCGTTTTACATTCTGACCAACAGTGTACACTGTTCCAATATTTACTTTCAACACTTTTCCCTTTCTTAATTCCCTCCCTTCCTTTTTCCTTTATCTCCTTTCACTATTTTCTTCACTTTAAAAAAATATTCATTGGTACATTTTATATACAGCTCATAATCACACTCAACATTGGGGAATTTATGCCAGTATATGACACAGGTTAATACTCATTTTTACTCATATCCCTACCCACCCACAACCCCACAATTCCTATATACATGCTATTTCTTTTTCTTTCCAGATCATATTTATTCTTTCCCCTCATTACATTCACATACCACATTCCCTTTGAATATTTCCTATTTTACAAAATCTATCATACATTCTAGAACTCATTTTCATCTACAGATTCTCATACCAGAGAAAAGATGCAGTATTTACATATCTGTGATCTATTTATTTCACTTATGAGTGTCCTTAAGGTGTATCCATTTGCACACAAATAAATGAAACTTGTCATTCTTTATGGCAGAGTAATACTCCATTTTATAGAAAAACCACAACTTCTTTATCTAGTCTCCATTTGATGTGTATTTGGGTTGTTTTCAAGACTGGGCTATCATAAACTGAGCTGCTATGAATATGGGTGTACATACGTCTTTACAATATGATTCTTTTAATTTCTTCATGTACATTCCTAGAGGGGAATAGCATGGTCAATGGGACCTCTAATCCTGGTTTTCTGAGAAATCTCCACACTGATCTCCACAATGGTTGCACAAGTCTACAATCCCACCAACAGTGGAAAAGGGTTTCTTTCTTCCCTCAGCCTTGCCAGTATTTATTGCTGGTTGATTTTGCAGTAACAGCGATTCTTTGTGGAGTGAGATGAAATCTCAGTGTTGTTTTCATCTGCATTTCTCATGTTGAACATTTCTTCATATGCTTCTTGGCTGCTTTGACTTCTGCCTCTGAAACATATCTGTTCATCTCAGATGCCCACTTTTTTTTTTTTTTTTTTTTTTTGAGACAGCATCTCGCTTTGTAGTTCAGGCTGGCTCTGAGCTCACTATGTAGCCCAGGCAAGCCTGGAACTCAGCAATCCGCCTGTCTCTGCCTCCCGAGTGCTGTGATTACAGGTGTGATCCACCACGCCCGGCACTGTGGTATGTGGTATTGATGGCTGGTGGGCGTGAGTCTCCACGCCCAGCATTGTATGTGGTTACCGGGGATCGAACTCAGGACCTTGCACTTGCGAGGCAGGCGCCGGAACCACTGAGCTAACCCTCTGGTCCTATGCCCACTTTTGAATAGGGTCTTTAAATGGGGGGAACTGACTTGTTTAAGTTCTTTATATATTCAAGATAGTAGCCCTTTGACAAACAGTAAAGATTTTTTTCCCCATGTTGTTGGCTCTTTTAGTGGTGCCAGTGCTTTCTTCACTTTCAAACAATATTAACCATGCTAATGAGTGGTTTCGGTTTGCATTTCCCTGATGCTTACTGATGACCATGTTTTCTATGTCTGTTGGTCATTTGAAAACTTCTTTTTATTTTATTGTCGTATTTGAAAACTCTGTTTTTAATATTTCTGTATTATTATTGATTTTCATGTCTTACCAGATACACTCACAAATATTTTATTTTGTTCCACAGGTTGTGGTTTCATTCTGTTGTTTTCTTTCCTGTGTAGGATTTTCAATTTCACATAGATACATTCACCTATTTTTGTTTTGTCTGTTTTAGTGTTTTTGCCGTGAAATCATTACCAATATTTATCTTGTGAAGCTTTCTTGCTTATTATTGACTCAAAATTCTATGATTTGGCATTTATCTATAAGCCCCTAATCAATATTGAGACATATTTTGTGTGCAGGCTGTAAAGTAAATATGAATTTCATTCTTTCCACATGGATAACCAGTTTTTCCACATCCTCTTTTGAGAAGTTTTCTTTCCACCTGTACAGTTACAGCATCCTGTGTGATTATACAAGTATGGGTTTGTTTCTGGGCTCTCCCCATTTTGTTACATCAGTTTATATGTCTATGTTGATGTCAATATCATACTCTTGATGGTGATACCTTTGTCATATCTTGAAATTAAAAAGTGTTTGACTTTCAAGTTTCCTCTTTGTTTGCAGGATTATTTTGGGTAATTGGAGTACTTTGTGTTACATATGAAAAATGTGTCCTGTGCTTCTATAGAAGTTTGTATTCTGTACTTCTATAGAAGACAGTGTGGAAACTTTGATAAAAATTCCACTGAATGCTGGGTGTGGTGGCTCACGCCTGTAATCCCAGCACTTGGGAGGCAGAGACAGGATTGCTGAGTTCGAGGCTTGCCTGGGCTACATAGTGAGCTCAGGGCCAGCCTGAACTACAAAGCGAGACCCTGTCTCAAAAAAAAAATAAAATAAAATAAATTCCACAGAATGTGAAAGACAATTGGTGCTGTGTCCTTGCTGCTATGTCCTGATGTCTTGTTCTGTGGCCCCTGTTCTTGTAATGAACAGCTCCTGTGTTTTCTGGCTCCCTGGTTGACGACGGCCATACTCTCCCACTGTCTCCTGTGAGTCTACTAATAAAGCCCTGTGTATAATTATGCTTCTATTTTCTGTTGATTCTGTTTCTATAGAGAAACCTAACCAATATAGCAACCTTATGCTCCTACAAAATCTCTTAACTTTTATAGATCCCAATCTTATGTAACTTATATTACAAATCAATGGCATCTTTTCATATTATCAATTAACGTATATTTACAGTTACAATTTTAAAAACTTATTTTTTCTATATTACACTTAAAATTTATTTGCCATTATTATAGTATTATAGCTACCTGGTAATCTGTTTGGTGAGTGTAAAAATACCATAAACTGTGTGGCTTTTCGAAACTGTGTGGATTTATTTCTCACAGTTCTGGAGGCTTGGTAATCCAAAATCAAGGCACTGGCAGATTTGGTGCATGGTAAGGGCCTACATTCTTGTTTGTAGATAGCATCTTCTCACTGTACCCTCGCATGATGGATAGGGAGCAGGTGTAGTGGTGATGATCTACTTCCACCTTGTTGTTTTGGTCTTGAATATTCCCCAAATGTTTTATGTTTTCCGATAGTGATTGGATCATGGGGTTGCAATTGTTGACTTGCTGCTAGGAGGTGGGGCCTGGGTGAAGGTGAGTCACTGAGGTTGTGATGTGGAAGAGGATATTGCCATCCTTGGCTTCTCTTTCCTTATCTGTTTTTGGCTGGCCCTGGTTGAGCAGCTGCACTTGCTCCTCTGTTTCACTAAGTCATTTCAGCTTTGGAGCTGGTCAGCCCTGGGCTGAGCCTACTGGAAATGGTGAGCAAAATAAACCTGCCCTCCTTTAAATTCTGGGTGGTGTGTATTTCACCCCAGCAATATGTTTCTACTTTTGTTTGCCTCAGGATATATCTTTATTTTTTCTTCACATTTGAAGGATAGCTTTTTTTCAGATACTATATTCTTATTTGACTTCCTTTTTCATCACTTTAGATATATCATTCTGCTCATTTATGTCCTATAAGATTTCTACTGAGAAAGCCATCCGTAGTTTCTGAAAATTCCCTTGTACAAGGCATACTACTTTTGTGGGTTTCAAAGATTTAAGTCTTAGTCTCTCTTTTAATTTTCTGAAATAACCGTAAACCATATGTAGACCCATTTGATTGAAAACCATGGCTTTTCATACTCTTTTATTTCTTTGGCTCCTCCAGCAAATTTTAAATGTTTACTGATTCTTTCTTCTGCTTGATTTTGCCTATTGTTAAAACTTTCTAGTGATTTTTTTTCCAGTTTAGTTATTTTCTTCAGTTCCTAAATTTCTGCTTGGATCTTTAAAATATTGTTGATACTCTATTTGTTTGCCAATTCTTGGGTTTGTTGAGCATATTTGTAAAAGTTGTTTTGACTTCTTTTTCAACTAGTTCATATGCTTCAGTATTTATAGGATCCATTTCCAGAGATTTATTTCATTACTGCCTCTTGGTCATAGGTCCGTTTTTCTTGTGTGAGCCACCTAAGTGTCTCAGAATAATCTGCTTTCTCTCACAAACTTTATGAACTGCATTGCTTCACGGGAACGTTTTCCCCAAGCAGCTCAGATGGAGATTGGGGGAATCTACGCTGGTTGTTTCTTAGTGAGAGAGGCTTGTTGATTTCTTTCTTCAGGACTTCATATTCTCTTGTGTTCTTTCTGTGCTGTCGCATCATTGCAAAGTCTGTGGCTCTGGAACAGCAAACATCTGAGCTCCCCTAGGACAGTGACCACTGGGCATCTGGACTCTGCCCACATCCAAACAGTGACCTAAGTCAGCGGGGCACAGGCTAGTCCCTTGGTAGCTTTCCAAAACTAGAATGCCAGGTTCATGTGGTGCTTCCCTGTCTGTCCGCCTCTCTCTCTCTCTCTCTCTCTCTCTCTCTCTCTCTCTCTCTCTCAAAAAGCCTCAGTTGTGCTGTGCTTTGCTGGCTAGAGTGAGCTGTTCACTATTTTCTTTTGTTCCCAGTACCTCCAGGACATCCAAACTCTGCCAGTTTCATCGGTGTTCCAAGTGGGGAAAAACACAAAACAGTCTTTTGGGCAGCCGTCGGAAGAGTCGGAATACAAACTATATAACCCAGCTCCTCTCCTTTAGCCAAACAAGAACTTGCACGTTGTGGATTTGCCCCCCATCGTACCACACATTGCTAGCTAGAGCAAGCGCCACACTGCTTCTTTCGTCCTCAGTGACCGTCAGGTATCCGAACTGCCATTTGCCTTTGTACTCCGATTGAGGCAAGCCAGAAGCCAGGCCCTCAGTGCTCTCCCAAACCGCTGTCATGTTAGAGCCACGCTCCTCCCTTCAAGTCTCCCGGAGAGAGGACAAGCACTAAGGCCTGCTCCCTCTGTGCCCAACTATGGCAGTGTAAGGGAGGAGCCACACAGTAAAGTGAAATTGTTCTTTTTGCTTGTTTCAATCTATTTGCTTTGTAGCCCTTTTTGGTACCCCTGCTATGTATTGAATGGAATCTGGTATTTTCATAATGATGTTTTTTCTGTATGGGTGCTTTTGGGAGATATGAAGGTTGAAACTTTTTATGTAGTCATCTTGTTCATGTCACTCCTGTTATAAATTATTTGAAGTTTCAGTATGTGAATAATTAGCTTTATTCAGACACATAGGTCATTACTAATGATTGCTCATTAAGACCATCCCTTAAAACCATACGTATACCTATTGACATTGAATAATCCAGAACTTACTCCTAGGAGAAAAAAACACAAACTTTACTATGATTATTAGTGTCTATATTAGGGAGTAGGTGTGTAGTTTCAATTGAAAAGCAAAAACTATTAACTTAAAATACATACATTACTTTATAGGAGATCCTAAGGTCACACCCCTGGTTCTTCACTTGAAAGACTTAATCCTAACAATTTGAAATGACTGTTCCTTCTGAAGCTTTCTTTCCCAAAATAGTATGATTGGAGGGTGAGCAAGTACTGAAGTGATAATGTGTATGGGAGTTTTCTTGATTAGACCTGAACAGTAGAGGTAAAGATTTCAGGAACACATGTCCAACTTTTTTTAAAGACATCAGCCGGAATTTTAATCAGCATTTGTTTGTTATCTTTTCATCATATAACAAATTACCATGACAACCAATTTATAAAGATAAAAGGTTTATTTTAGCTCATTGTTTAAAATTTCAAGTGCATGAACCAGAGATTTAGCTCAGCGGTTCCGGTGCCTGCCTAGCAAGCGTAAGGTCCCCGGTTCGATCCCCAATAGCCACATACAACAATAGTGGGTGCGGTGACTCACACCACCAACAATCAGTACCACATACCACAAATGCCAGGCGTGGTGGCTCACACCTGTAATCCCAGCAGTCAGGAGGCAGAGGCAGGAGGATTCCTGAGTTTGAGGCTTGCCTGGGCTACTAGTGAGCTCAGGGCCAGCTTGAAATACAAAGTGAGACCCTGTCTCAAAAAAAAAAAAAATAAAATCAGTCCATATTTGGTTGGTCTTGTTGCTCCAGGTCTGGGACAAAGCAGCACATAATGGCATCAACATACATCAAAGCAACATGACTCCTCTCTAATGTGGAAGAAGGAGCAGGAAAGGTCTGGGGCCCCTGTCCTCTTCAAGGTCATGTCTTTTATGACTCAAGAATGTTCTCTAAGGCCGTGGCACTCAAAGATTCCCACCTCCTACTACTGCCACATTGGGGACTAAAACTTGAACCCTTGCTTGAAGCATAGTATCATTCTAATGATACACCATTGATTATATATTCAAATAGAAAAGGGGGTGATTATTATTTCATTCGTGTTTTTTCATCGTCTTCCTTAGTTTCTCATTCCTTTGGTATTATCTATGTCCATTTTCCTTCCTACTGGTCCACTTGTTGCTATATGTCTGTGTGAATGTTTTCATGCATTTCATGTAGCCCTTTCTAGACTGACGTGCATGCACTACTGCTTAATGGATGTTTCTTTTCAATGATCATTCTGTTTTCTCTTTTTTCTTTATTTGATCTTTTTAAAAATAATTGTTTACTTACAAGGACTGACTTGAATGCTAAAACAGTAATTGAGACATTCATTTCTAAACAGAATTTAAAGGTTATATTTGAGGCTGACCTGACTGTGGATTTGCCATATGCCACTTAAATAATCTATTGTTTATTACTATTTTATTGTGTTACACTGTTTTACATTGTTTGGGTATGATCTGGCACTGTTAACTTTATCGACTTCAAAATTAACTAAGCCAGCTGGAGGAGTGTGATTCAGAGGGCTAGCACATGGGTTTGTGAATGTTGACATCTTGATTGTGCTCTGAGGGTGTCTCGTGTTTCTTCACATCTCAGTTTCACCCAAATAAAATATGAAAGTTAAAGGACACATTCACACTTATTCCTCCACATATGGGCAGAAATCATCACACTGTTCATCTTTCACCAAAATATCAAGAACGAGACTACAATAGTCTATGAAGTTCTTTTAAATCAAAAGGACAAGGATGTAGTACTTAAATATATTCCAGATGCTGTAGTATTTAAATAATGACTTGATTTTTCCTGTTATACCAACTCTCATTATTTCTGATCTTATTCCTCTCTTTTTTATCCCTTCCCTTTCTTTTCTTTCTTTCCTCTACAAATACCTATGAAGCATAAAATGTGAGTCAGAGTCTGAGATTTCTGCAACAAACAAGCATGGAGATGTTTTATAGGAAGAGCACACATAGCATATTAACACACGTAGTGAATAAATATGACTTTCTATATGGTGTGAACAAATATTTTAAAGAAAATCAATCATGGTAAACTGATAGAGATTGATAGACAAGGCAAGAGTAGCTATTTTCTAATAGGCAATCAACACCTAAATAACGAAACAGCAAGCACAGGTGGATCTAGGGCTCAGGATTTCAGCCAAACAAACAGTGATTGTCAGCTTCATAGAGCATAAGAAACAGAAAAAGCAGCCAGGGTCAGTGAATGAGAACAAAGGTGGGGGCGGGTCTAGAGTTCAGATAGGTGAGTGGGGTTCTGCTCCAGTGGAATACATAAGGACATGGGAGAGAGTTATATTTTATTTCTATTTTAACAAGAAACTATTCCAGACAGGGATGTGATATGATTTGACTGATATTTTTTTTAAAAGATCACTATAGCTCCTGCATAGAAAATGAGGGCAAAGTAAGAACTGAGAGACTTAGGATAGCTAAATTGCTTTGTCCTAGACTGCGAAGTAAGTCACAGAACAAGAACCCTTGTCTCCTGACTCCAAGTCCAATTCTCTTTATCATTTTACCTTGTGACCTCATCATTTTCCATTTATTTTTCCATCATTTTGTCCTCCATAAATGATCTTCCTTCATATCTTCTTAGATGATTCTATCAGTTACTCAATTATCTTTTTATTTATTCTTCTCATGGGTTGACCTTGCTAGGTTATAGAAGCATATTGTAGTGCCTTTATTAAGAAATGCCCTTTACAGAGTGTATGGTTAGTGCATGTGTTGTATGTATAATTAAATGTAAAAATACAGTTCTCAGATAAAACAAAATAGATTAATAACCTTCTTACTGAGAGAAAATTTAGAAAAAACATCAATAATGGAGGAAAAAAAATTCTTATTATTTGGAAATACTTTTCATCAATCTTCCATTGATTCCATTCCATTTTCCAGGGGGAAAATTATTACTTTTGTAAAATTAATTCTTGCCTACAGAAATTTAGTGCTAGGAAATAATTCATGCCTAATTTTAAAAGTGAAAATTTTGGATTGCCAATGAATTATTGTGTGGCTATTTAAGCAAAACAGAATAAAACTATTGCTAAACTTTTATCATTTCATATTTTCTTATTCACTCATGTTTGCACTCAGTAAACATTTATGAAAATTTCTATGTGCCTGGGATGGACAACCTCTTCTATATCTGATATCTGAAGTGCTGTTCTTTCTTGATTAGTCCATTTTTTAGTCTGTGAATAATTTACCTCCCTGACCCTTTTATGTGTTTTAGCAATTTAGCTCTGGTGTCCTGAACATTTTTTCCTGTATCAATCATTTCCCTTATTTTCTGGGCTCCCAACAGTCACGTTTTTGTTTTGTAGACCTATTTGATTTTTACCTATACATTTAAGTTCAATACATCTAGGAAACATGTCTTGCCTTCATCTGGAGGTATGTAAGGGTTATTCCTGCGTTACTTCCTGAACATCAAATTCAAGCTTCCTGGTAGCAGTAATCATGTTTTCTTTGGTTTCTGTTTCTAATGACAAAATATTTTGTTTTTCCAGCGCCTGGCTCTTTACTAGAAACCCTATTTTTTTTTCCCAAGGAACACACTTCATTAGGCTGTAAGTCTTAGAGTTGAACCCAAGTCCTGCATCTGAGTTATATTTCCCTGTAAAGTCTCTGGATATTGTTTGCTGAACACTTCTGTCACTATGCTTGCTTCATAACATGGGGTTTCACGCTGAGTGCTGGGAAATTGTCTACATGAAGCAAGAAAGATCCCTCATACATTGGTCTCTCACTCAAAGTGTTATGGGGAGGGAAGTAAGCTAGTTAGACAGACATCTTGCAGGCAAACAGGCTGGCCCTGGAAAGCTCACAAGGAAAGAGCCAACATGGAGGATGAAGAGCCCTCTACTAAGTATTAGCATTGCCAAAGGAAAGAACTACCATATAGAGCAAACGGTGGTGCTTGATATTCTAAGTAAGCGCCAGTCTCTGAGTGAAGGGGCAGGACTTTGATCCTCCTCTCCAAATTCTTGTATGCTTGTTATGTGACTTGTTTTCTCATTGGATCCATATTTAATTGGCATTACCTAAGCAATTATAATTGTTGTAACCTTATTGGTTGATTGTGGTTTTGTTCATTTTGTGATTTCTCACTGTGCCAATATTACCTAAGTGACTGTATTTGAGATCCTACTGGTGGACTAATTTTGTTCTGCCTTAAATCTGCCTCACTGGTGACTTTGCTCCATAAGAGCCCCTGGAGAGTGAGGTGGAGGGGTCAGTCATTTTGAGTTCCCCTTTCTTAGTCTTCCTTTTCTTCTTTTTTCTTTTCTTTTCTTTTCTTTTCTTTTCTTTTCTTTTCTTTTCTTTTCTTTTCTTTTCTTTTCCTTTCCTTTCCTTTCCTTTTCTTCTCTCTCTCTCTCTCTCTTTCTCCCCTTCCTTCCTCCCTCCCTCTCTCTTTTTTTTTTTTTATAAAAGTTTTCATTAATTTATTTAATTAAAGACAACTGACCGGAATTAAAATGCCTCTTGAAACCGGGTTCCTCCACCACAGAGCAGCAGGTGGCCCCGGGGAACTTTCCGGCGGAGACCAGCACGTCCCGCAGCCCAGCCGCAGAGCGCCCCCTTGAGGGCGCCCCCTGACTTCTCTCTGTAAAGCTCGGCAGCCCAGGGCTCCACACTGCGCTCCCTTCCCCTCTTCACAGCCGGGATCCGTGCGGGCACCTCAGGGGCAGCGCACGTCCGACCCACAGCAGCCACCCGGTGGGAAGTCTTCTCCCGTGCAAAGTGAGGTGCTGCGTCCGCAGCCCCAGCAAGTCCAAGCCCAAGCGTGGAGGCTCCACATTCCTCCCCTGAAGCTCGTCAGCCCTGCGGCCTGCTGCCCTGGCTGCCGAGGCGGGACCATGGCCGGCGCCCCTGCTTCAGCCCGGGGTCCTGAGGTGGCCAGAGCAGTGCGGCTGCTGGGCCTCCACCCCTCAGTGCTGGGGCTCAGGGCGGACGGGCAGAAGCAGGACAGAGCCCAGAGCCAGGGCGCTCATGAAGGCCGGGCCCGGTCCTGGGCTCTGAGCTCTCGCTCTCCGCTGAGGAGCCAGGATGCGGGGGCTGAGGCCCCTTCCTGGCCTGGTCTCCCCGGGCAGCCAGGATGTGACGCAGAGGCCGTGGCTGTGCAGGGACGCGTCGCCGTGAACGTCTGCTCCCGCGTTGTGTCCGTCCCGGCCGCCCAGGGGCAGTGGCGCCGGTGCTGGAGGGTTCAGGCTCACCTCCATATCCACACCTCCCCCGCTCCAGCAGCACTCTCTTCTGGCGCTTGCTTTCTCAGTAAAATTTTTCCTGTCTTAACCTCCATCGTTCCTAAAATTCATGCTTTGATTTTAGAGAACACACATTCGTGTTTCAGGTATCTAGCAGGTCAGGAGTTAGGCTTGCTCCCCTGTATCAAAAGTAGAAAAATGCTGAATCTACTTGAAGATAAACTAGGCATACCCAAGAACGTTTGGGATTGAACTCCAATTTCACATGCAATAACACTGACAATCAATAATTGGTATTATAACAAATAAAATGTTTCTCTACAGCAAAAGAAACAAAAAAGCACCCTGAAGAGACTATAAAATTTTATCAGTCATTGGACTAAGGATTGATATCTAGAATGCATAAAAATTTAAAAATGATGAGACACCTCAAATAAAAGACAATAAAAATGAAGAATTGAAATTCATATTTCTCAAGAGAAGTGCAGACAACTAATATGTACAAGAAAAACTATTTGGCACTTTTTACTGTTAAAGTGCAAGTCAAAACAATACAGTTTCCATTGTGCTTTAGAAAGAATGGCTGTAAATGGAGTATTACTCTGCCATAAAGAATGACAAGATCGATCCATTTAGGTGCAAATGGAGACATCTGGAGGATATACTAATAAGTGAAATCAATAGATCACAGATAGACAATTTCCGGATCTTCTCTCTGGCATGAACACCTGTAGATGCAAATGAGTTCTAGAAAGTAGGACAGCTTTTATAGAGTGGAATATTTC
>PVIC010003232.1:0-70368 GCA_004025085.1 Thryonomys swinderianus
TTTTTTTTATTTTGAAAGCAAACATTAATTTCTCTTTATTTTTGAGGTTATCCATTCCACAATAGGGGAATCTTTTGTTCTTTACTGTTTAATGAAATGTCTAATCATGCTAATTTTTGGAAATTTTCACATTTTTCTTCACATTTGCATTATTTCTACTTGTCTAATCTGGGTATTTCACACTTTATGATTAAGCATTAATGACTCTGTTTTCATTAACTGTTTTGTCATTTTCCTGTGACTTTAATGAAAATGTTCATAAAGAGCCAAGTGGAAGTTGACTTCCTGTGGCAGGATTATTCAGTGCTCTTGGCTTCCGGCTTCTGCATCTTTCCAGCACCACCTATGAGTGAACCAGATGGCCGACCATCTTCACTCAGCATTTTGTTTAACTTAATGCAGCATTGATTCCAGTGGCTTGAACTTATTCATAAGATGCAGGAAAGTAAATCTGCCCTACATTTGTGACACCGGCAAAAGATGCCTACAGTCACATATTCAGTGGCCATCATCTGCTATTTGGCAGCTTCCTCCTCTTTCTCTCTGGAGTGTCGTCTCCTACCCACTACTCCTTGGCAGTCTTCAGCTTTGCTCCACAGCTATGCCCTCTACCCTTGGCTAATGGGGGAACTCACAATCAGGGACTGCCAGAGGCCCAAAGGCACAACTACGAAGCAGAAGCTCTCCACGGAGACTGCACATCAGCATCCTTGAGGGGCACTGCACCTGGGTCACCCAGCTCCTGAATGCTCCGCTTGAGTTTATCTGAGGGGAAGCCATACTTTGGTGGTTTTAAACCTTTCCAGGTAATCTCAGTGCAGGAAAGGTTTGATGGAGAGCGTGTGACTTGAGAATCATACTTCTTAGAAATCAAGGTTGTCCATTAAGCACTTAAAAATCTTCTCCTTTCCCAAGTATTTCATTTGTCTGAAAAATTTAAACACTTTTCACTGATTATTTTTTCTCACACTGTAAAAATAAGAGTGATTACTCAATGACATTGTCATGAGATGGATTAGCTTAAGAACACATAGCACCAACATACTGAATGCTCTAGTAGTTTTGTGTGACTTTATCCCTTATGATTTAACTTTATCTGTCCAGTAAAAATACTCTCAGAAAGGCTATGGAAATTGACCATAGGACTTGACATAGGACTTTTGTCATATAACTCACCTCATATTTCCATCCCATTATGCCATTTATTTGCTTTAAATAGTAAGTTGCTATATAAAGAAACTCATTGACATTAGCAGTTAGCAGAAACTCTAAATACAGAAAAGGCACATTTCAGCAAGAAAGTGTTGCATCTTCTCCTGACACTAGGCCTTAACTCATGTGGTGATTGGTATGGTGTCTAGCATTTAGTAAAACTTTCTTTTTGGAGTCATTTTCAGCACCACCTCCTGCATAATTCCTTTTTGGGTGCCCCAGCTAATGTCAGTCCCTTCAATGATTCACCAGAACCCTCTAAATATCTCAACTACAGCATGTATGAGCATGTTCTAATTCCCTATTCTGTGCTGTCTGACTTATTTTCCTGAGGGAGCTTTTTAAAATAAATTTATATTTCAATAGCCCAGACCATTTATTGGAATTGGGCCCAAACAGAAAAGGTAGATAACTGACAGACTTTTTCTTTAATGAACAAATGAAAGGCTGGTGAGTAAATACTTAAAAATGTGTGTTCAGGCCAGAGGGTTAGCTCAGTGGTTCCGGCGCCTGCCTCGCAAGTGCAAGGTCCTGAGTTTGATTCCCAGAAACCACATACAATGCTGGGCGTGGAGACTCACACCCATCAGCAATCAATACCACACACCACAGTGCTGGGTGTGGTGGCTCACACCTGTAATCCCAGCACTCAGGAGGCAGAGGCAGGAGGATTGCTGAGTTCAAGGCTTGCCTGGGCTACATAGTGAGCTCAGGGTCAGCCTGGACTACAAAGCGAGACCCTGTCTCAAAAACAAACAAACAAAAATGTGTGTTAGGTTTTCAGAGTAGAGGTCTTTCATCTCCTTTATTAGATTTATCCCTAGATACTTCATTTTATTAGATACTATTGTGAAAGGGATTGAGCCACCAATTTCTCTCCCAGTGAGTCTGTTGTTTGTGTATACAAAGGCATTGAACTTTTATCCAGGTATGCTACTAAATTTGGCAATTAAGTCTAGCAGTGTTTTGGTTGAGTTTTTAGGATCATCTATATAGAGAATTGTGTCATTGGTGAATTTTTTCTTTTCTTTTTCTCTTCCTTCCTTCCTTCCTTTCTTTCTTTCTTTTGAGAAAAGGTCTCACTTTGTAGTTCAGCTGGCCCTGAGCTCACTGTGTGGCTCAGGCAAGCCTCAAACTCAGCAATCCTCCTGCCTCTGCCTCCTGAGTGGAGGGTTTACAGGCATGAGCCACCATGCCTGGCACAGATGTGTAAATATTGTTTTTGTTTTCTGAAACTGTCTGAGAAATGGAAGATGCTAATGAGTTCTAGAATATATGATGGATATTGTAAAATAGAAAATATTCAAAGGGAAGTGTGATGGAGGAGCGAGTAATGAGGGCTAAAGAAAAATGTGCTGGTAATAAAAAAGGGAAACAAAGCTTATGCATTTAGGAGGTGGGGGTTTGTGGGGCAGGTGGGGGAATGGAAAAAGATGAGAATCAAATCATGTCATATATTGGTATAAATTCCCAGTATTGAATGTGACCATGATATGTATATACAATATACCAATAAAGATAAAAATAAATTTAAAAGAAAGAAGGAGGTATAAGTAATTAGGGGTAAAGAAAAAATGTGATGGTAATAAAAAAAGAGAAACAAAAGTATGTATTTAGGGAGTGGGGGTTGTGGAGTGGGTAGGGAGATAGAAAAAAAGTGAGAATTAAAGTGTGTCATGTACTGGTACAAATTCCCCATATCAAGTGTGATCATGATATGTGTATACACAGTGTACCAATAAAGATAAAAATTTTAAAAAATGAAGCAGAGATATACCCCATGAATAATAATAGTAATAATAATAATAATACTAATAATAAATGTGTATTAGGGGTTTGATCTTCAAATCCAACCATACAAACTAAGTTACTTGACATTATATTATGAAAGTCTAGTGACACACAAGACACCTTTAGATAAAATACCGGTCTCTTGTTTGCTTAATTGCTTACCCTCACTGTTCTTATGACTGACTCTCACTCTTGGTGGGAGGGGTTACTAGGCTCTCTGCAGTTTGTACATCCTACTCTACACTGGCTAATGCTGTGGGGAGGAATTTTTGTGAAAAACCCATCAGTCATTGGTTACTAACATAAACGAGAACCTCCAAGTGTTTTCAAGCTAAAGAAGATTCACACACACAAAACATGCTTAAGCCATGACAGCCTGTTGTTATATCCTTATGCACGATGAGCACTGACCACTTTAACTGCTGTGTTTGACAGCGTTCAGAAGAAAACATCTTCAATGCCAGGTGTCCAGTAGCTGGAGAAAAACAAACACTCACTGAAATAGATCCCTATGAAATCCACTCAGGAAAAAAGTGTGAATTGGTTACATTTCTTTTAGTCTTAAATAAAGTTCTGATTTTTACTAAGTATTCTTGCCAGTTGCAAACTTTCTTATCAGCAGAAAGATAAACACTGTCTACTATTAGATACTTGTAGTTTATTTTTTAAAGTTCCAATGGTAAATTTAACAAGTGCTGGCCATCTATCTGAACAGGTATGTCACATATTGGAGTTTCATCTTAGGGCATACATATTAAATTTTCCTTATTTCCTCTAACACTATGAACGAGTATACAATGTCAGTGTAGCCTATGTGGTAGACACCAGAAGTACTGGTGCAAATTCTAGATTTGCCTCTTTGGTGTTTTTTTTTTTTTAATCTTAAACAATAATCCTGCCTTGTTACATCTCTGATTTATCTGTAACTTCACCTACAACTCTAATTCATGCGATTTCTCTAAGGAGAAATAGAAAGTATGTTGCATGTATAAAACATGGTAACTTGCTTACATTTCTTGTTTTGCTTCCCTAGAATAGTGCAGTCTCTGATGTAAAAAAATTCAGGAGACTAAGACATCTAAAGGAATGCCTAAAGACATAATTTAATGGTCTCCTTGCCTCTTACTGCTGTATGCTTAAGTCTGACTTATTTCAAGCTCATTTTGGGGAACTTATTTTCCATTCTCTCATTCAGCCCCTCAGTTATCAGACATTTCCATTTAGTACTTTCTGCGAAGCGCATTCTCTGCTCAGAACTGTGAATTGAGATGAAGCATTTGCCTTTTGCTTTGGCTGAGTGTGGAAGGGTGGAGAAGAGGTGAGAACATGGCAGGCTTCCTGCTGTACTCGGTACGCACACACTCCGATGGCCTGGCTAGTGAGGAAGGAGGTAACACAGTTAGTCCCTGCTCCCCGAGGTTTCCAAGAGAAAGTGTCCTGAAGCACATTTCCATGGATGGGTGTGCAGGTGTAGACCGCCCTCGGGCACCTGTTCTCCAACAAACACATCACAAGGAAGTGATGTCTCACCTCCATGAGGCTGAGGCTCAAAAGAGAAGGCGGCGACGAGTGCAGGGGAGCAGTGCATGGTGGGACTGTAAGGGCCTTCTGTGTCCATGGTTGTCAAGAGACTTTTGTGTACAGGGCACTCTTCATGAACAGGTTAAGTGGTAAATTCTGCAGCGGGTTCACAATGAATCAGGGGGCAAATAGTGAATCATGGTTCTAAATTTATAAGACACTTGGGGTTATGATGGGGTCTAT
The DNA here is from genome assembly GCA_004025085.1 of Thryonomys swinderianus. Lineage (NCBI taxonomy): Eukaryota > Metazoa > Chordata > Mammalia > Rodentia > Thryonomyidae > Thryonomys > Thryonomys swinderianus. The sequence goes on from PVIC010003232.1 coordinate 4,768, forward strand.
GGAGGACATAAATAATTCATTTGCCTTCAAAACAGGTACTGAGAAAAAAGTTTTTACAAAGGACATGCACAGGTGGCTTCTCTCTTACTTTTAATTTGAATCTTATTGGCACATTATATATACAAATCACAATTATGCTCACCATTGAGAATTTTTACCAGCATGTGATACGACTCAATTCTCATTTTTCCCCTTCCCCTACCCACGCTGCAACCCTACTCCTATATGCACAAGCTTTGTTTCCTTTTTTAACCATCAAATTGTTTTTTCTTTCCCCTCATTATTTACCCCTAAACCCCATTCCCTTTGAATATTTACTATTTTGCAATATCTATCCTTCATTCTAGAACTCATTTACATCTTCATTTTCTCATACCAGAGAAAAGATATGATATTTATTATATTTACCCATCTGTGACCTATTTATTTCACTTATGAGTATGTCCTGAAGATATATCCATTTGAGCATAAATGACTCAAACACATCATTCTTTATTCCAAAGTAATATTCCATTTTATTAAAAAACACATTTTCTTTGTCCAGTCTAGAGTTGATGGGCATTTTGGCTGTTTCCAAGATGTAGCTATCACAAATTGAGCTGCTATAAATATGGGTGCAGATATGTCTCTGTGGCATTTATCTTGTAATTCTTTGTGTATATCCAGAAATAACTCCAGATACACTAAGCCATGTCATCTTTGACAAAGGAGCCAAACTTCCTCAATGGAAGAAAGATAGCCTCTTTAACAAACAGTGCTGGAAAAATTGGGCTTCAACCTTCCAAAGACTGAAGCTAGATCTATCTCTTTCACCATGTACTGAACCAAAATCAAAGTGAATTGGAGACCTAAGTATTAAAACAGAAGCTCTAAACTTGCCGCAAAACATGTTAGGTAAAACTCTTGGAGACACTGGCTTAGGGAAAGGCTTTATGAACAAAACCTCTATAGCATGAGAACTAGCAGAAGAAATCAACAAATGAGATCTCGTTAAGAAACTTGTACAACATAAGAAACCACTGGCAGAGTAAAAGGACAACCAACAATACAGGAAAAAAATCTTTACCAGCTGTTCCTCAGACAAAGGGCCACTATTTAGGATATATAAAGAGCTTAAAAAAATCTGCCCCCCAATTTAAAGACCCAATTCAAAAATGGGCATCTGAAATGAACAGACACTTTTCAGAGGAAGATGTAAAAGCAGACACTTTTCAGAGGACGTTGTAAAAGCAGCTCAGAAGCATATGAAGAAAGACAGTATCATCTTTTCAACAGAGATACTGCAAAATAGAGAATTGACATAGAATATATGTATACGTGTGTGTGTGTGAGTGTAAAATTCTGATTCATTTAGTAAAAGTTAGAAAACAGCAAAGAGACAATATAGCTTCTAGGGTTGTCCTTAGGCAATGAAAAGCAGAAAGTAACCACCATATTTATCAGAATATTGTTTGTCTCTTAGATGAGAGAAAAATGCTAGAAATAGAAATGAGTAATTTTGGCCATCTATGTTCTACTGAATAAGTTCCACAGATATTCATGCTATAATTATTCCTCAAATTGTATAATTATGTTTTACTAGGTATATTACATTTTGTAACACAATCAATGAATACTAGAAGAATTAGGGAAATTAAGGCCAAGGAAAGAGAGATAAATATTTTAAGTGGTCTAAGTAAATTTTAGATTTGAAATTATTTTGGTTTATTGAACAATGATTTAACCTTCCTATGGTGGCTCTAAAATGTTTTGACTAAAATCTATGTAATATTTCCTGTTACCTCAGCAATCATGCCACAAGGCTCCTGTAAGGCTTCCCCTTTTAATAGACGAGGACACTACTTCACTGAGAGGTGAATAGATAGCAAGCACGAGAAAGTGAATTAAACCTAAAGTGAGTCCAACATTTCTGTCTTGTTAAGCCTAACTGGGTAGAGATGAATGCACCTTCTAATTCAGTGGCCCCAACAATCCATTTTAATTTGCATCATCTTTCTCGTCGCACTTAGCAGTGTGGGTGGAATCAGAAATTAAAGTTGCCTGTAAATATTAATGCAAATGAGAAGACCTCTAAGCTCCCATGTCCCCCACATAGGATGTAGCTACCCAGGTAAGGTTTGCTGCCCTGTAAATCTAGTAACATGGGTCATCTGTAGAGGCACCAGCCCACAGTGAGTTAGGTAACAGCTCCAGTCTAGAAAGGTTTCTGGGATCCTTTTGCAGGTTTGTAAAGAATCATCATCCAGTAGATTTGTCTTGGCAGTTTCCAAACAAAAGCTTCAACACATTCATGAATCTTTGATTTTGTGTGAAACCAGACACAGCCTTAGACCTGACAATAAGCTTGTTGTCACAAGACTGAAAAATTGGATACTTGTACCAAGTCTTTCCTATTGAACAAATTTGCCTATAACCATGAATTAAAGTGTCTAATGATCTTATCTAGAATAACAAACATGTTTACAAGGAGAAGGGTTAGGAAGGGCCACCAATGAACCAAAGAGGAAATATATCACCCTTTTAAGAACTCAAGAAGGATATTTTTCTTATAAAAACAGGATCATGTAATTTGTAAAAATTCTGTAGGTAACTACCTAGACATTTGCTTACATTGTTTTATTTAATTTTCATAATAACTCTTACAGCCTCATGGTGCTGTTTTTAATTTAAAAAGAAATTATATTTTAGAGGGTTTAATGTGTTTCCCATGATTGTAAAGATACTTAAAATTATAAACTTTCACACATAGGCTTCTCCAAGTTTATTTAACCAGCTACTTGAATAAGGACAATAAATGTAATTTCTTTGAACCTCTATATAGTAGTCTCACTTAAATAACTAGATTTATTATTTTCTGTATCTTAAGTTTTTTCCATCATAAGTCCTTCAAATCATAGCTAGATGCCAATAGAAATTACCATGAACAGTGTGAAACAAGATGATGTGGCTTTATAAGTCTATCTAGGAGTTTTTTGAAATGCTGAGTTTCAATTTCTAAAGATGTGATTATTTACTTCAAGATGCAATAGGATGAACTGGACACCAAAAGGTTTTCTGGAAAGATTTGATCACATTCATGTCTGAGAACCACTATCTTAACAATCCTTCCTCTTAGAATTATTTTACTGCCTGTATATCTTGGTAGCAACATGTCCCCCCCCCCTTTGGTTTCCCCGTTTACTATTTCTGCTATTTTATTCCCACTAATATATTGAGGTTGTGGAAAAAGAAATTTATCTGTGAGTTTTCCACGTGTCTCTGTGTAACTCCTGATGCTGAGCCCATTACCTGTCAGTGTTCATTATCTGAGTTTGTCTGCTTTTCACTTCATCTAACTGCAGAATCTGAAATGAATTATTCTTAAACCCTTTTTTGGATCCCTCTAGTTTTATATACAATCCAGCTGATGGGGGATATTTTTACTTTTAGAACTTTTGTCATAGACCAGAGATCTCAAACATCTAAAGTTTTATATTTAGAAGTTTTGTCGTAGACCAGACATCTTTTCCATTTATTTCAAATGTAGGCAACAGACATAGTCCAAAAAATATAGACATTGTTCCTATTAGTGTGAAGATATCTGAGACTCAAGATCAAAGCATGACTCTTTCTCTAATAATTGGGAGGCAAAGGAATAAACACCTATCCCCAACTGTAGGAGGCTGTAGAAATGCTTCAGTGAGTGTATACAGAGGTGATAATCAAAGCACTTCTCAGCTGACATAGCATAAATTGTACTTTATCAGAATAGATGCTGTCTGTCAACAGCCAAGATAGATCCACTGGACAAGAGCCTCAGATATAAGTATCTGATCTAAATAGAAAATTTATAAAATGTGAAATTATTCATATAAAAAGTCATGCTTCAAAATTAGTATCATAAGTTCTTTTTCTTTTCTATTTTTATTTTGTGTTATAATTTCACACGAATCAATTTTCAGTGAGACTTCAAAGTGTTCCTTGGTTGATTTGATGATGTACCTTGGAATTAGAGATTTCTAAAATCACAGAAGTTATTCATTTTAATGAAATACCGCTAAGTTTCATCTTGAGATTTATTTCATGGATTAATAGATCTCTCAGTTGTCAACATTAAGAGAGTATTAATTCTTAAATGGAAGACTGGAGCAGAGAAACTGAGGGCTGCCCTTCCGGCCTCACGCGATCAAGAGTGGGGTGACTAATCTGCACACTTGCCCCACAGTAAACACAGAAAACACACTTCGTTTTTTTCAACCTTTCCCCAAGATTAGTTACGGATTTTCAGACTCATCTACAGCATTTTCCCCATAATGTTTTCCAGACAATAGCAATTTACAATATTTGATTTTTATTTTCCCTCAGTATGAATCTTTTTGCATCTGAAATGTGCACGATGAAAAAAAAAACTAACATAATTAGTTCTCTCTGCATTATTCAGATTTTCAACTACTGGAAAATTCTTCCCACCAAGGGACATAATCAAATGATTCATTACTAGAAAATAAATAATGAATAAAATGTAAAACAAATTCACATACATTAGAGAAGTAGTTTGAAATTTTTTTAAAGTTCTAAATACGGTTTTGTTTAGGTAAAGCACAAGTGTTCTTTCCAGGCACAACTATGCCCTCTCTAGTAACTCCACGGAGCTGAGACCTACAGGGGGTAGAGACCTCTACCACAGAATCTGAACCCAGAACTGTCTAGTTCTGGGATTCCGTTATCTAGGTGGCTCCAACACCTGTTTAGCTTCTTCTGACTTCTTGGACTGGTTTAGACACTACTGCACATCTATGGAGTACTTGTGCCCTAGGTCACAGAGCCCTCTGTCAGCATGCCAGCCAAGTCACCTCCGCATCGCCCCTGCAGCTGAATGAGCACTGGATACTAGGGTTTAAGTGTAGTGCTGGTGCTTTACAAGAAATAAGTGAGTTTTGATCACCATTTGGGCACTTGGTCTGTAAAAGGTTCACCACCAGGAGAGATGGCTCTTCCTACACTGAGACGTGTCCTGTATCTATTTGTCCATAATTGCCCCCCAATAGCCTTGAATACAAGAAAAATATGCCCGTTCATCCACTTTGTGACAGAGTGCTTGGTGCATAGCAGGTAATGTGTGCAGAATGAGGGAAGGCCCCTGTGGACGTTCAGTACACTGTCTCCTCGGAAATGCCAGAAGCCAATTCCAAACAGACCATCCACATAGAGCTCTCCATCCCATCTCAGCCCCTGCAGCGACTGAAACGCGCATTTTCCTTCCAAAGTGCTTATTTATTGTAGCAATCATACAAATTAGGAGCTTCCAGACTCACCATAGGTAAACAGGCTGCATGAGAGAAAAACCAAGACAGACAGAGACAAGATTTTCATAAAAACTAAGTCCACAGAAATTGTTAGAGGACTTTCAGTTTCCTCCATAGCACTGGGGTTTCTGAATCTACCCGTGCCCCATCCAGCGTCGCCGCTGACCTCTTTAATTATATGAGGTAAATTTCCCTTTGGGTCCAAATCATCTTGAGCTGAGCCTCTGTGGTGTCACTTAGCCAAGTCTATTCATGTGGAGAAATACCAGGGGTGACAGCTTTACCCGAGGTTGAGTATCATCCCCTTCCAAAGTTGAGCTTTGCTTGATAAGGATATCCCGGTGGAAGGGGCTGGGGAGCAGTGGGCATTTCTGATCCTGACATTTTTGGTTTATTCTTCATCATATCTTGGCTCAAAGCATGTAGGTGTCCATCTGGGTCCATTTCAAATGTAAACCCCTGGAGTTCCCCATTATTCAAATTGAGTAGGGAAATCGCAAATGCATAAGAGTGTGAGCCCTGTTAATGGAATTAGAAAGATCTGAAGTTCAAGCTCAATTTATATTTTATTAAGATATTAAATTAGTTATTCTCCAACATAATCTTTGAATGCACATAATTATTAATTAAATTTAATTGGTTATTACGTATTTGAATATTTAAAATCAGTACCCTGAAAAACCTCCAATTATGCTCCACATCTGTGCAAGTAAAAGAGAAACAAATCTTCCCAGACTCAAGGGGAAGACAGGATTTTCATTAGTTTCAAGATTTTGGAGAGGGCAGGGCATGTGCACACAATTTTTTTTAGGTTTCTATCAACTAGAATATAGTTAACATGAGGCACAGGATAAATATTCAGTTTAAAAAGAAAGAAATAGAGTTCATATGCTCATCCATTTTTTTATTCCCATAAAGTCTCCTGAAATTGTATAAGGCCTCAAGATACAGAAGCTCTCAAGAGAATCCCTAACCTATGGTGGTCACGACCATTTAAGGAGCTCAGCCCTGAGTTTGGTTATAATAAAGTGAGCCAATAGCAGAGACAGTGCCTTACAGATTATAGTGAAGAATATTTCATCCTTGTAAAGAGTTTGGACGTATTCAACAACTAAATTGTGATGATTTACTTGATGTAATGTCTGGGGACAGACATTCCCCCATCTCTACATTAATACATATGATTTGGAATAAATTTAATCATAAAGCATTTAGAAAGAATACACACTACCATCCACTGCCACATTCTATATTGTCTATTGCATTAAAACAAACTCATACATATAGTGAAATAAAACTGCTGTCCATCCATGTCTAACCTAGAGTCCCATCACCTACAACCAGCGATAGCTATCCAATTCTTTTTTTTTAATTGAATTCTTTATTGGTCATATATATATATATATATATATATATATATATATATATATATATATATATATATATATATATAATCAGCCTCCCCAAGTTTAAAGACCCAATTCAAAAATAGGCATCTGAAATGAACAGATACTTCTCACAGGCAGAAGTCAAAGCAGCTAAGAAACATATGAAAAAATGCTCAACATCACTGGTCATTTGAGAGATGCAAATGAAAACAACACTGAGATTTCATCTCACTCCACAAAGAATGGCCACTATTACAATATCCAATTCTTATTAGTAGACAAACTATCAAAGACAAACTTGTAGAAGTACTTTTGCCCATGATTTTATTTCCTGTGACTTCAGTTACTTGAGATGAACTGCAATCCAAAAATAAATCATGAAAAAATTTCAGAAATAATTTATGTTTTAAGTTCCTTGTCATTCTGGCTTACCATCATGAAATACCTCAGCATCCCTGTCAGCCATCTATGTGCTATGTATTGTCCCTTCTTCTAGCATATCCATGGTGTATGTGGTACCTGTCCAGTCTTAGCCATCTCGGTTATCAGATCCACTGTGTCATTCTCACAGTGCTTGTGTTCAAGTAGCCCTTATTTTACTTAATGATGGCCCCAATGTACAAGAGTTGTGATGTTGGTAATACAGATGTGGCAAAGAGAAGACAAAAAGTGATTCTGTTAGGTAAAAATGTGAGGATTTTCTTCTTTACGACAGGTCTCTGCATATTTACACAGGCCATTATTGTAGGAAGAGAGAGGGAAGTGTCCCTGTCATGGACCTGATGTCACCTTGAAGCAACCACTGGAGCAGAAGAGCCACAGCCTGTGTGAGTGGACCAGAGGCTGTCATTCTTCTCAAGAAACTTCTGAAAGGCCCTATATGAGTGTTGGCTAGTGACTCATCTGGAGCAGCATTTGTGGGGGTGGAGACAGAAAGGCTACGCCTGAGGATGTATACATTGTAGAATTATCAAAATGCTGAGATGGTTCAGTGTACATGGAGCACACAGTAAGCATTTGGCTAGGGCTTTGATTGACAGGGCTAGTGCTCATGTATGGGGTTGAAAAAGAAAAGGAGCAATCCTAGCAGTGGACCAGTAGACATTAAAAATTATTTTGGAGACTAATGGTACAGCTAGGAGGAAAGCTGGAAATGGTAGATAGATAGCTGGAAATGTCTTTCTGGATTCTTGAAAACATTATTTACAAAAAAGAATCCCAATGGGTAAAAGTTCATGATGAAAAGTAATTAATCTATCATTTTTAAAAATTCTAATTTGAAAGAAAACGCTACTTTATAAACCAGAGATTTTTAAAATTCAAAATGATCAAGGTCAGCAAACAAGAGAAAAAGGCAGTCTCAATATCTGGCAAAGGTTTAAATTGGCTTAATCTTTCAGTGAAGCACTTTTCCAATTAATGCCATAGCCTATAAAGGTGAACATAGTTTTTTAACCTAACTCATATGTATCTAGGAATCCACTGTAAGAGAATTACAAACTCTCTATATAACAAAACATATTAGTAAAGGTGTTTTTCATAATTTATAATCATAAGGGGTTGAAAATAACCTGGAATTCATAAAAAATGAATGATTAAACTAACTTTGGCATATCTTTTAACAGTCAGAAAATATATGCGGAGTTTTTCAGTTAAAAAAAAATCATAGGAATTGCATCCTCTGTTTTTAAAGGGTAAGAATTTTGACTTTAATCTAATAGTACTTATTTGTGAAGAAGCAATAATCATGTCTTCATTTTCACAGCCACATACACCAATGAAAACCAAACACAAATGACACACATCCAGGATATCTAAGCTCTTTCCTGGGCCTGGAAGGAGATCTTTCAGTCTGACCACCATTTTGTGCCTGACCACCATCTTGTACCTGACCACCATATTGTGCCTGGCCACTGTTTTGTACCTGACCACCATTTTGGGGTTAGTCCTTTTAAATCACACATCATTCCCAGATAGGAGATAAGGAATTCTACCACACCTACCATCTTAATTTGCCCAGGGAGCAGTAACCCCAGCTAGGGGTTGTGCTTCAGATTTTACTCAAACACTGACACTGGACTCTATAAACAGCATTATTTTCTCCCAGTCTCACTCCTTAGTCTAGTTATTACCTTCATTCAGATAACCTGCCAGTAGAATAACTGCTAATAATACTATTACTAGTGTATTATTGTTACTTTAATTAATAATTACTACCATGAGCCCTTTACCTTTAACCCCCTTTATAGTTTATATTGCATTTATATGAATTCATCTCATTTAGTTACTCTGAGTAAGGTGCAAGTAAAATTTATTAACCCAATTTCTGGTTAACAAACTAAGACTTGAATGACTTGCCTAAAGGCATGTGCTCATAGTTGAGAAAGAGACTTCTGCTTCAAGCAGCTAGTTTTTAAACAAAGTCTTCTCTCTGGATGCTCTTGGAGGAATGGCCTAGTGGAAGGCAGTTTAAAAACATGTAAAAAGAAGCTGTTCATTGGTCCAAGAAAGAGTCATAGTAGCCGGGTGTAGTTGCATATGCCTACTCTGGGAGGCTAAGGCCAGGAGGACTGTCAAGATCCAATCTGCCTGGGCACTTTAGGGAGAACCTGTCTCGAAATTTATAAAATAAAATAATTGGGGACTTCAGGCCTTTGGAAAACCCAAGCTTCAATCCCTGGGGACCAGGGGTAGAATGGTAGATTCATTTATAATTTTATAATGATCCGAGTGAGACTGAGAGAAACGGTGAGGGGATGGATATATTTTGGAGTCTGGTTGAACAGAACTGATGACAGTTTGGTGAGGGGAGAATTGGATCTCAAAACACAGAACTGGCCCTACACTAAGTCTTCCTACCGACTGAATGAGGTTCATCTAGAAGCAAAGTGCTGAGTCATCATACATTCATGTTTTAAATTTTTGTAGACAATGCTGAACCGTTCTCCAAAATCCTTACACAAACATCACTCGTGTTTGAAGGTTTTCATTTTCCTTCATCTCTGCCAAAGGCTGGCCTTGTTGGACTTTCACTTCATTCTTCCAGTTTAGGAGGTGTGAAATGTCATCTGATTTTTAGCCTGCTTTACCCATATTGCTAATGAAATTCATCAACCTTGTTTTTTTTTATTTTTTTGGCTGTATTTTTTTTTTTAACAAAGTTGTTGCTTATGTCTTTGGGGCATTTTTCTATTAGGTAATTTGTTTTATTTTTCTTACTGATTTTTTAGAATCGTTTATTCAGGTTTTCCTTGTGATAAATAACTGGATCATTTTTTTCCTCCACTATTTTTATTAATGTTTTATGTTGGCAAAGTACAGGAAGTGCTTATATCTTCTTTATTTGAATTTAAAGTTTTTTTCTCATTGTTTCATGCTTTTTAGTCCCTGTAAGATTTATCATAATATTTCATGGTTTTTTTCTTAAAGTCGAAAACTTTTCCTTCATAACTCTGGAAGATCTTTTTTCCTCTCAGCCTCACAGGCAAGTCCCTCACCTTGAGGTTAGCTTTTCCTCTTGTCTGTGTTGTCTTACAGTGTTCTAAGCTTCTAAAGATTTTCTGTTCCAGCTGCTCACCTTTTACAGGTCATGTTCTCAGGTTTGAATTTTGTGTGTTGTGCCCCAGGGGAAGGGCACCATTGCCACACCCATGGAATGGCAACAAAATTCATTAGCAATTTATTTATTACCTCTGTGTCAAGATTCTATTTCATTTTGAGCTCTGAGAATTTACAGTATTTTCTTAGAATCTCAATTCATTTAGGCAGATTTTGCAATAATTTTTCTATGTTTTGTTAGCAAGAAACTTCCTTCCTCTCCTGTCTTTTTGTCAATATCTCTGCCTGTCTGTCTCTCTGTCTGTCTCTCTCTTGCTGGTACAGGATTTAGCAGCATTTTACCACTGAGCTGCTTTCCAAACCCGATTTGTTTGGGTTTTGCTAATGTTGTTGTTAATATATATATATATATATATATATATATATATATATATTTTTTTTTTTTTTACTTATGTATTTATTTATTTATTTATTCATTTATTTATTTATATTTCAAGACAGGGTGTCACTAAGTTGCCTGACAGGACATGTACTTGAGATCTTCCTATATCAGCCTCCCTGGACACAGGGCTTACAGGATTATGTACTGCTCTAACTATTGTTTTCATTTTTAAAAAATATCTAGATCAGTATTTCATAAGAAACAAGTGTCCTAAAAATTTTAACCATTAAATATCTGTACAACTGATTCTATTTACTTTCTTACACTTATGCAAGTGTAATAAAAATAACTTTATCATCCAAGAATGTAGTTCATCACCTTAATACTTCGTTGTAGTAAATTAATCCCCAAGTGTGGAACATAATGGAGTAATTCCTATAATCAGTGATCACCAAGACTAAAACCCCTGTGATTACACAATACGCAAGGTGAGGTGCTGAACAACTGACATGGAGTAAAAACTAAGGAAAAAAAAGGCTTTTGGTTCCATTTTCTAGATGAAGAACCTGAGGTTCAAGAGGCTGGAGAGCTCTGCATGGGAAGGGGTGGAACCAGCATCTGATTTGCATCCTGAGTCCCTGATCCCCAGGAAATCAATATTGTTCTGGAACTGAAGTTTCCTAAAGAAGCTACTTCTGTATGAAAGATTCTGCAAACTCTGGCCTTGGCTGAAAACATGGCAACTGCTGGGAGATGGAAAGTTACAGGCCGGATGCCAAAATCATCTTGGGTTCTCAGAGACTCCTTGATGTTCATTTGCTCTCAACCTCCGTATCTAACCTACAACCCAACAACTCTTAAGTAAACGTCTTAGAATGCTGATCTCTAGTTCCAGACACTTTAAGGCTTTAAGAATGCAATAAGGTAGTGTTCAAAACTGGTAGAAGAGATTTTCCTGCTGTTCTGTAGCCTATCTACCTAACATTCCTCCTAATGTATTTGGAAAATGTACTGATTTTCTACTTTCTTTGCTCTGTGGCTTTAAAAGTTCATGTAATCTCTTCCACGATGGAACACTCTATTTAAGCTAAATCCAGTCCAAATTCCTGGGGGCTCATCATTCATATTTGGCTCAAATGAAACTGTTTGCCTATTTCCTGCACAGCAGAGTCATTGTTATACATTGACACTGTCTACCTCAAAGAACAGAACTGTTAGACCCAGTTTGCTCTTCAGTGTTCAGTGAAACAAACACATTCTCAATAATCCGACTTTCGGTTTCTTCTAGTTCTGTTTTAAAGAACTTGCTGGCTCAGCCTTGCCTGGTTGCTCTGAGTGTTAGTGTTGACTAACTTATGTTGTGTGACGACTCCTGGCATCTGGATGCTTGGTAGCTGGGAGCTTTAGTTCTACTCATCCACCTCTCCTGGTGGCCTGCTAGCTTGGGTTCTTTCCGGTGACAGTATCAGGGTGCTGAGAACAGGAACATACCAGTGCTCTTTGAGTTTCTGCTTGAGGCATTTTGCTAGCGCCCCTTTGACCACAGCAGGTCACAGGACTGACACATGTTCTTGAAGGTGAAAAGAACATGCCATTCCTTGTAAAGTCATCTGCAGTGTCACGTAGAACAGCACTGTGCATTCAGAAACTGGAAGGTCTCTATAGTTAAAATTTACTGTTTTTTTCTATTTTATACAAGTTGGAAAGCATTAAAGTGTAATAGTTCTTCTCTGTACACATATCTTCACCAAACTTTCTGAGCTCTCTTTCTTCAAACTGTCATTTATAGAGGGGTCACAAAACCATCTCCTCATTTTGTTTAGAAAAGACCACTTTAGGGGTTAGCACTGATATCTTCTATACAACCCACAAACCATTTTTCCCCTTGTCGCCTCCAGTGTCCCCAACTCCACATCAGTCCTCAACTGGTCACTGTAACTAGCATCAGGATGAAATTTCAGGCTGCACTGATGAGATCGTGTGACTGACTTTACAGAGATGGCCACTGCCTCAGAGTTGGGATTGAAGCCTTGTCTAATTCTCTGGCAATAAAGTTAAGATCAGAATGTCTAAACAGTAACTTTAAAATCAAAGTTACTGGTTTTAAACTTAACTTTCCCAAACAATGGCTGAGAAAAGCTGTGGGAGCCTCACATAGTAAACGTATAAAATAATTCTGTTTATTTGTTCCTTAAAATGTTAGTATACAAAGAATTTGGAGAGGCTTAAAGCCATCTAGAATATTTATAATCCTGAGAATGAATATGCTTCCATGGGAAACAATACAGAGATGGCTTTATAATTAGTCCTGTTAGTTGGAATGCAAGAAGGGGAAGAAAGGGAAGAACTAGATTTGAAAGAAAGAGAAGGGTGCTACCTGCATGGATCACTACATTTTGACTCAAGATTCAAATGTACAAGCATTTTTGCAACAGCCTGAAGAAACACTGGGACAACCAGAAATGTACATCTATGGAAAATGAATCTGGGATTAATGTGAGTTGTACCACTAAACAGTCACTTCTCAAACAGAATTAAGCACATCCAGTTCTTGATCTGTAGTGCTTTCCTTCTAGTCTCACAGACCATCCATTAAAGCAAAGTTTCCACTCCTGAAAACTCATAAGGGGTTAAGAGCTGGGCAGGCAGTTATACAAGGGAGCGTTTGCATCTGTGCATTCTCCTGTAGCACACACACGGAGCGGACCATGGAAGAGAGCTGCCACACAGGCCCCACCTGATGTTTGCTCCACGATCTTGGGTCAGTCATTCCCTTCAGCCTGGAGTGCGAAGGGCCATTGCCCTGCAAGCCATTCGGGATATACCTGCCACAAACACTCTCTTGCTCATCACCCGTTCATAGCTCTGCTGGTACAGTGGTGAACACAGCCGCCTTCCATCACCCACTCAGGGGCATTTCTTCAAAGGGGCACTGAGTGACTCAGGCACAGTACTTGGCAGGGATCATGTCGCTATGAACATGGGGGAAGTTCTGAGAAAGAACAAGTAAAGTAACAAGTAAACTTCAATGTTTTCTCCTATGGAAAATAACGTTTTATTAAAGAATTTAGAAAGTTTAGCTTTCTAGTAAAAATGGAAGAGTGGATACATCTTTGTCTCAATTTGAAGAATACAAAATTTACTAATTTCCCGGTAGGTAAAATCTCTGTGTCTTTGTCTTGCTCATTAATGACTGCTTTTAAGATTTTATTAAACCAATAAAATAAAAAAATACAATTATCTATTCCTGTTTTCAATATGGCATGCTTCTACATTAAAAGGAGGCTGGAAGCAAAGCTGACAAAGCAAATCTTTTAAAAGACAAAAAAATATGCCTACATGTCTACATACGCTACTCAAAAATTACAGCCCTGTCTCTTTGTGCCAAATATGATCATTCAGTAACTTCAATTAAACTTTCAGTGCACTTACATGGAAAGCATTCCTAAAGGCCTTTCCTAAATGACCAGGCATAATACCACAGACCCACTTTTCTTTTCTTTATTTACTTTCTGTCCTTTTCATTTGCTTGTGTATGTGTGTGTATACATGTGTGTAAATGCATATCCAGTGATTGGTATTCAATGAACTACCTTTATTTTCAACAAGTGACTTCATTTTTCAAAACAATTATCTTTGTAATTACCTTTTTGAGGGGAGGTATCTACAGTTTAAGAAAAAAACAATTACATTACACAAGTAATTATAAATCCATATTCTTCTGGTATAATTTAAGCTGAGAGTTGTACTCATAAAATTTTCTGCCTCCAAAAGTATTCCTAGCTGCATGCTTCATTTTCAGAGCAATAAATATAAAAAGATTGATTTCTCATCATTTTCTCAGAATGCAATGAATGCAGCTGCTCTGGGGAGCAGAACTGAATATATTCTTATTGAAATTAGGAAACATAATGAGGAATTGTACCAGCTACCTGGTGTTCACACAAGACTCCAAAGAAGCATCAAGAGAAAAGTTAATGCCCTTGGTACCATCATTTGAAGAGCATGACACAGCATGTCGGATCTGGCCTGCAGAAAGTTGAAACTCACCTATTATTGCTCCAAGAATAGCATGTTCTCCAAGGACAGCTTGCCCTTTGTCAAGGGTTACCAATGATCTCATCTGTAAATCATAGTTTATTTCCCCTGGAACTTCCTTTTTATAGGATCTATAGTTATATGTGTACATGTGGGTCTCTAACCCCTCCATTACTAAAATGTTTCTTCAAGTGGTGCCTATTTCCCTGAACTGAGCTTTCTGCTTCAATGACAGGAAAAATCCTATGTACAAAGACAAGCACTATGGGAGAAGAGCATTTATTTGACTTAGTTAATTGTGTGCATTAGTAAATTCTCAGCAAAACAATGAGTGCTTTCACATTTCACTATTATTAAAATATCTACAGAAAATTTTCTGTGTATGAGCAAAAAAATTGAATCTTTAATCAACTCATTAAAGACAGACTTCATTTAAGTCCACTAGAATGGTTATTTTGTACAATGATAAGGCAATTGCTATTTATTGCCTACAATGTTCCATTAATTCGATGCATAAAATTTCATTTTAGTTCACATGTTTGTCGCATCTTAACTCCCAAGTTAGACTTTGGGAATTCAAGTGCACAGAGATTGGAAGAATCTTGTGTTAGCATGGAGTGAGAATTAACCTCCCTTCCCAGGTGGTGTGGCTCCCAAGTCAATAGTTTACATTGTGCTGCCCTTCAAAATAGGACACTATCAACATTGACTTCCTCTGTTCCACCCCACTCAACATTGGCTCCTTCCACTGCTGCATCTTGGCTATTCTATTCTTCTAATTATGCCCTGATTGCCTTATCATATATATTATTCAGTTAGCTACAAGAAATAAAGGAAATATGCATGGAGAACTTATTCTGTCTCATGGGGCAAGTCTTCATTCATCACTGGCCCCCTCCACTAGGATGAGCAGCATTAGGGCCTTGCTATCACGTTGTTCCCATACTCATCTTCAAATGTTAGGTGCCTGTCTTGAACTCTAGACTTGGTACAGGGACCTAGTTATGAGCAGTTTCATCAGATCACTACCAGCACCAATGTCTGTGTATTACTAATACCCAGGCGAGGATAGTAATTGATGATTGATGACTTATAAGTGCCCTGCTACCTTCTAGAGAACATTACTGTGAAGAAACAGATAGAACAACTGTGGCAAGTGTGCAGTAAGAATGTTAGAATGTGCACATCTTACTCTTAGATCTGGTACAGCTCCAAGCGGAGCACACAGGTGTCATGGTTTGTGCAGTCTCCTCATGGTCACCCTCAGCATCTGACTTCTCCAAGTTTCCCTCCATCCTGTCAGCTACTCCATTCAGGAGAGCAGCTGGGGCTGTTAGCAGTATGCTTAACCTTTTGTAACTCCCAAGCTTTGCACTGTCTCAACAATTTTCAAAGTAAGATTTCCTTTGATACAGATGAGGGAATCTATAGTGTTGCAGTAGACCAATCACAAGGAAAACAATGGGACACAAAAGCACAGAAGAGGGAAAGCTCTTCTGTAGACAGACATTCCTATAATTTGTAGATCTTTCACAGACTCTTATCTTCATCATATATTCTCCTGCATTCACTCCTATGTACAAGCTTACTTTTAAACTGGATTCATGAGTAAGTGACTCGAGACTAGAATCTGAGTCCATGAGCTTATTGGGAAGTAGAATGGTCATGTTACCAAGGCATTTGCAGAGTAGAAAGGAAGGTAGAGAAGGCAGAGAAAGAAGAGAGAATATCATCATGGAGAACTGGAGTTCAGCCTTCCTGGGGAACTCTGAGACCTAGAACATGCTGCGTGGTTACCCTACTGGAGCTCAGGAAGCCGGTTTCTAGCCCTTCACTTCCAGTCTATCGGTGGAGAGAGGCAGGAGGGAATGTTACACAGTACTTTAAGGGACATATTTCCATAGATTTGCTTAAAGCCACACCTTGGAAATTACCAAAGTGTGATAAGGTCCACATGAAGACTCACTGAATGAGTAGATACATAAATGGGATTGCACATATGTATGTGAGGCATTTCTGCAAGGATGTCAGTGCAAAAAGGGTCAGGAATAGGGCTACTGCCTACAGAACTCGCAGGTAGTCTTCCCTAAATTTTGCCCTACACATCATTGTCCTCCTCTGCAGCAGCAAATCAACCTTCTCATCATTATTTAAACCAATGTAACATTTCATTAGCTTTGTCTGTACATCTTATATTCTCACTGCCAGAGGCTTTCTTCTTTCCATTAGATTATCTAGATCCCTAAAACAAAAATAATACACTTGTCTTGCCAATCCTATAGTATCCCGGTTTTCAGAATGACTTTGAATACCCTTCTATCTTACGTACCACCAATACAAAAGCACACAGGCAAACATGTCTGTGACTCATTGGGAAAGTTCCCTCAACTCTTCTCTAGTTAATGAACTTCTAATCTGTCATCATCTTGAGGAACTAGTGTTCTTTTCAGCAACACCTCACAGGATTAATTTTATCTGACATAGCTCCTGTGGTTTTGTATTACAACTCCATCACTAGCCATCATTATCTCATTGCTTCTTTTCTGTTGACTTTTAATAATTACAGAAGGGTGATATATGGGTTATATTTCCTAAACACGTAAAGTGCAATTTACGCATGCAGGGTTTATCTTTAAGTAAACTGTAAATCATGTCAAAAGTCTAAATAAACACAGAAATATTCCATATCCATGGATAGGAAAACTCACATTTGTCAAAATGTCACATTTACTCAACTCAGGTAGACTCAAGAGAACTCTAAACTGATTTTAAAAAGTTATTGCATGGAAACTGACAAATTTCATAAACAACAACAAAAGACACTATAGTCAAAATGACTTTGAAAGAGAACTACAAAGTTTAAGGAGTATTGTTACGTGACTTCAAGATTCACTATAAATCTATAGTAATCAAGATGGCATAGTATCAGTGAGTGAACCAAGAAATTCAAAGAAATGTGGAAGTAAGTTAAAAATAGACACATGTAATATGGTCAATTGGTCTTTAAGGAAGGACAAAAGCAACCCAATGGAGAAAGGAAATTAAGTTCATAAAATGATGTTGGGGCAACTAGGAATATACATGGAAACAAACCAAAATGATTTTAGAGATGGAGCTTCCACTTTTTTATATTAAAAAAATACAAAACAAGAATGTCCATTATCACCACTCCTGTGCAATATAATACTGGAAACATTAGCCACAGCAATTAGGCAAAAGAAAGAAATAAAAGGAATAAGATAGGAAAGAAGTTAAAATGTCACTATTTGCTGAAGACATGATACTTTATATAGAAGATCCTAAAATCTCAACCAAAAGACTTAATTGGCAAATATAGTAGCATAGCTGGATACAAGATCAATGTTCAAAATCCATAGCCTTTGTATACACAAACATCAAATTCACTGAGAGAGAAATTGGGAAGTAAAAAATGAGACTGAGAAGGACATCAGAGAATGGAAAGACATCCCTTGTTCTTCAGTAGGAAGAATCAACATCATCAAAATGGCTATATACTCACAATCACTGTACAGATTCAATGCAATTCTGATTGAAACCCCAACACTGTATTTCACAGATCTAGAGAAAATAATCCAAAAATTCATCTGGAACCACGAAGGAACTAGAATAGCAAAAGCAATTCTAAACAACAAGGACATGGTGGAGGGTATCATAATCCCTAACTTGAACTACACTACAAAGTCACTGTGGTAAAAACTGCATGGTACTGGCAAAGTAACAGAGCCAAGGACCAGTGGAATAGGTTAGAAGATCCAGAAACAACTCCAGATACACTAAGCCACATTATCTTTGACAAAAAAAAAACAAATATCCTCAATGGAGGAAGGACAGCCTCTTTAACAAATGGTGCTGGAAAAACTAAGCTTTAACCTACCAAACACTAAAGCTAAACCTATCTCTTTCATCATGTACTAAACTAAAATCAAAATGGATTAGAGACCTAAACATTAAAACAGACACACTAAACCTGCTGGAAAACAGATTAGGCAGGACTCTTGGAGAAATTGGCTTAGGGAAAGACTTTATGAACAAAACCTCTATAGTATGAGAACTAGCAAAAGGAATTAACAGACAGGATTTCTTCCTATTAAAAAGCTTCTGCACAGCAAAAGAAACCAGCAGCAGAGCTAAGACAACCAATAATATGGGGAAAAAATCTTTATTAGCTGTTTCTCAGACAAAGGGCTACTGTCTAGAATATATAAAGAGCTTAAAAAAATCAGCCTCCCCAATTAAAAAATGGGCATCTGAAATGAGCTGACACTTTTCAGAGGAAGAAGTAAAAGCAGCCAAGAAGCGTATGAAGAAATGCTCAACATTACCAGTCATTTGAGTGACGTAGATGAAAACAACACTGAGATTTCATCTCACTCCACAAAGAATGGTGGCTATTGTGGAATTAATCATCAATAAAGGTTGGTGAGGCTTCAGGAAGGAACGAACTTTTCTCCACTGTTGATGGGATTGTTAACTGGTGCAACCATTGTGGAGATCAGTGTGGAGATTCCTCAAAAACCTTGGATTAGAGTTTCCATTTGACCCTGCTATTCTCTAATATACACACAAGAATTAAAAGAATCATACCTTAGCGACATATGTGCACCCATATTCATGTTAGCTCAGTTTGTACTAGGTAAATCTTGGAAACAACACAAATGTTCATCAACTGGAGACTGGATAAAGAAGATGTGGGGTTTTCCAAAAATAGAATAGACTATTATGCTACTATAAAGAATGATGTTTGAGTAATTTATATTAAATGGACATACCTTGAAGACATACTCATAAGTGACATAAATGGTTCACAGCTATGTAAATACTGTATCTTTTCTCTAGTATGAGAATCTGCATATGTAAATGAGTTCTAGAATGGATGGCAGATATTATGAAATAGAAAGTATTCAAAGGGAAAGAGTAGGGCTTAGTAATCAAGAGTGAGAAAAAATACAATGTTAAAGAAAATAAAGCATATATACATAAGAGGTTGGGGCTTTAGGGGGGGTAGGGGGAATGGGTAGAAATGAGAATTAATTCATCATATACTGGTACAAACTTCCAATGTTAAGTGTGACCGTGATGTATATATAAAATATACTGATAAGGAATTAGATTTAAAAAACAAACCCACAAAGACAATAGATCTAGACTTATAAGATGATAAAACTGTTAGGAATGGCATTGGAGAAAATACAGATATCAGATATGACATTGAATTTTTAATATATATTTAATATATAACACCAGAAGTAAGAAGAACAAGTAAATCAGATCATCATAATTAATTTAAAAACACTTCCATTCTGGACAAAGAATTGTTCAGAGAATGAAAGATGAACCAGCAAAGGTGAAAAAGTCCATGAAATATCCAATAAAGAGCTAGCACCCAGAAGACTCTTTAAAACTCAAAACCAAGAAATGAAAATTAAAAAGTAGCCAACAGATAACTCAACAAAGAAGATACAAAGATTGCCAACAAATTAAAAGACATTCAATGTAATATGTTATCACATTGCAAGTGAAAACAAGGACATGGTTATTAGTATGGCTGAAATCTAGAACATCGATAGCATCTGTACTGATTAGAGTGTGGAACTCTAGGGACTCTCATTCCTTCCTGGCTAAAATGGAAAAAGTGGCATTCACATTGAGAGACAGTTTGGAAGTTTCTTGCAAAACCCAACATACTCTTAGCAAAGGATCCAAGAATGAGCTCTTTGCAATTCAATCAAATGAGTCAGAAAGGTCCCCCCAACTGTTAACAGCAGGTTTACTTATGCTTTCTAAGACTTGAAAATAATCACCTTTTCAACAGATAAATTAATAAATATTGAACATGTAATGGGCTATTATTTGGAGAAAAACATCACAAATAACGCATCTATGGAAGATAGTGAAGTAATATTAAATGTGTTTTTCTGAGAAGAAAGTGAGCCTAAACATTATGTTAACTTTCCAGATATTCTGAGAAAAGCCAAATTATAAACATAGTAAAACAATGAATAATTATGAGGGACTCACTGGGGACAGGTTAGGATGAATAGTTGAGAAGTAGATGTTTGGATCAGTAACACTTTTAAATGACTGCAATATTTACATGTACAGTCTATATATTCCATCATTTTAAAACTCATAGAAGTACACAAGAGAGAAGTCTAACTTGAATAACTGATTTTAAGTAATAATATCAGTATGGATTTTTCATTTATCACAAATCTGGGACATTATGTAACATTACTGGAGAAGCTAAGGGAAGGGGAAAGATAAGCATTGTCTTGACAGTCTACTCAACTTTCTTGTGAATGTGAATTTGACCAAGAAAGTAAAGTCTCTTAAAAAATAAATGTCATTCTTCAAAGACTAGTCTCAGAACCTTAAGTTTCCAATATGAAATTGATATATCATAATATATTATTATATTATATTATATTATATTATATTATATTATATTATATTATATTATATTATATTATATTATATTATATTATATTATATTTTATAAGTAATTTGGTCCTTGGAGAATTTGTACTTTTATGTGACATAAAAATTTAGAAAATGAATTCATATTTACACAAGAAAAATAAATTAAAATAAAATTCTCATGAGGTACCATCATCTGACTTCAATTACCATCAAGTTTTATAAAGATTAAAGAAATGTATATTATATATTTCTCTGAGTGTTTTGTATTTTTAACATTTATTTTGATAGGATCTAGTCCTGCTGGTCAAAGTGTGGGCCTCCTGACTCTAAAAATCGGTGTTTCTCCTAGAGTTCATCAGTGGCACCATGTATAAGTCACTACTAAATGTATTGCATTAGAGAGCCAGAGAGTTCATCTATGAGGAGCTCTTTCTAGATGGGCTTCACTTCTTCCTTCCTCTCTGCCTCACATCTGAGTTTAGGGTCAACCAGGTAAAAGGAACATTGCTGGATAAGCAAAATGCTTCATGATTGTTCAAGAACCATTTAAGAACTAGGGACACTGGGATAGAATGAGTGAGCCAGATAGATTATCACTGCAGCTACTCACTCTTTATGACTCTCAGCCAGACCCCTAACTCCTCTAAGCTTACTTCCCCTGTCCTATGAAATGGGTAATTATTAAGCACACATCTTTTGTCCTCAAAATTTAAGGATGCTTAATTCTTTATCCCCACATAATCCCTTTAAGTGACTCACCATCTATAAACCGTGAGTTAGACTCTTACCAAATCAGTTAAGTAGATGTATTTTTACTCTGCATTTCTGTTTCAGCTGCTCTTTCTGACCGAACCGCCCCAGAGTTAAAGGCTTGCTATTTATAAACAATGTGACTCTCTTTTTTTTCCAAAGAGACTCTATTTTTAGGCTTTAGCAAAATCACCAAGATTTCGTGTCTGTTAAAAGAAGTCATGCACCAGAAATATTTTTTTGTTACTTTGAAGTGGGATGTTAAATAATTTCACAAAGAATGAAATCATGCACTTCATTTTTCTTAAGTATTTTAAAGAAACAGATAACTAGGTTATCTGCTAGAATGTTAGAGCTGAGAAGGATTTGAGATATTATCTGGCCCACCTTCTCCATTCAGAGATTTAGAAACCAGGTACAAGAGGGAAGTCTCACTCAAGTCACACAACTACTAAACACAGATTTAAGAATACCAGATAATCATTTACTTCACCCTTTCAAAAAAAACAAACTAAATGATGATATCTACACATGAGATGACATAGTCACTATACTGTGGTTAAAGTTACAATTACTACTCTTTCTTCTACTTTCAGTGAGGAGAGTTTCCCTAAAATCACAGCCTGGTAATTGGCTTCATTTTTAAGGTATACCTTTCCAGAGGATATCAAGCTAAACATGGCTTTATGTTTCTCAGTGGTGAGAGAAATGAGATATGGTACATGGATTCTAATCATGTCAGGTATCACATTTTTTTAGAGTTTGTTCTGTTAAGTCAATGCTGGCTTCCGGATTCTGCTTGTATATGGGAAGCAATAAAGAGTCTAGAATTTAATTTGGCATAAATACATTTTCTCATGCTTCCTTCCTCTTGAGTTCACTTTTTGCACTGTTGCTCGATTGTATTTTTGACGGTAATTGGAACAGTGAGTCATGAGACAATGGTTCAAGATAAGGGTGCTACCCCTGGGCTTATGTTTTATTCAACTCGGTCTCAACATAGGTACTTAGAGGTTATATGCTGCTTCAGACCAAAATCTTAGTCTGAGTCAGGTGTCCCTTTGCCTTGTGTATGCTGGATCCTCCACAGTGGTCTAGCAGAAGATGTAGCTGAAATGACAAGATGCTAGTGCTCTCACATTCTCTGGAGCAACTCGCACCATTTTAGCAGCATCCCAACTTTGCATTGAGATCAGCTGGTTCTCTAATAAGGAGCACCGGCCATACCCAGAACATCATCGGCATGGCATGATACTCGCACTTAATGTGGAGAGTGCTAAATCAAGATCTGAGATCAAAGACTGGAATCCTGGATTATTAGATTTTAATAATAATAATTAGATAATAATTTAATAATAATTAGATATTAATAATCCTGGATTATTATTTTTTAAATTTTATACCTGTAATGGATGGCATCAAACAGTAGCATAGGATCAAAGAATAAGTTTTGCTTTTAGTTCAAACAGTAGCGGCAGTATCACCAATAATAAATCTTACTGGTAATATTGCCTGTCTTACTACTATGGAAAGTGAGGCTCATGAAGATTATCTAAATAGCTAAAGCCCAATAGCTACATCGAGGTGCCATGAAGGGTGGAACTCAGGGACTGAGTATCATATATGAGCCTTCCATGGACAGAATGCCACACTGGGTTGATATGGGACTGATGTTCCTGTGAGGAAATGCTCTTTAAATACACAGACTTGTGTGAGGGCAGTGTTCACGCCCTGGGAATGCAACGCAAATAGGGCAATCAAGGAGAGTCATAAAGAGGCAGCTCATGAGGAGCAATGAAGTCACAGAGGTTCTGCTCCCTGGCCTTTCCCTGGGAGGAATAAATAGGAGTTTTTCTATAGAGACCTCTGAACAAAATCCTAAGGAGGGGCTGTGAGTCAGGGCATAAGGATTCTAAGTCTTTACTCACCAAATGGAAATTTTTACAGGGTAAATGAAGAAAACTTGGAAACTAATGGAGCATGTGAGAGAAGGAAGTTCCAGGAAGGGTCAATAGAGATGATTTATTCAAAGTCAATTACTGCAAAGTCAGTGCAATCAATGAGGTTGTTCCACCTTGAGTGTCTTTCCCTGCCCTTTCTGCATTCTGAAGAATCAAAAGAACCCAGGTGGAATGCCACTTCTCTGAAAGCCACTCGCCACTCCTACATGTGTCTTTACTTGATAGTGTGTATTATTCTGTTCTATCAGCATGACAAGTAACTCATCGTCCTCTGCCTCTAAGAGTCTGCATTCCATCAGGGAAGCAGGCAAACTCCCAGTGACCTGAAAAAGAATCTTTGTGATGGTGTCAGCCACACAAGTGATGGTGAAGGACTTGAAGGAAAGTTTCTGGGTAGGATCTGGCACAGGGCCAAGCATCACTGACGGTCAGCTGAGCCACAGTCATGGTAAAGGCATGAAAGGGAAACTGGGCACAGGAAAGATAAACTGGAATGTGTAGAGAAGAGTGGGTCCATCAAGAAGACTGGGACCCACCTTCTCTCCAACCTCAGTGCTGCTAGTGCCCTGTGGGCACAGCAGAAGTCCTTGCCATGAGGAAGTATTCATTTCATCTGGTCCAAGATTTGGAAGGGGAGAAAGGGACAAACAACAGCAGGAAGGGCAGGTGCTGTAAGCCTAGCTCAGAGTTAAGTCAGCACAGCATCAACGGCATGCAGTACAGTACAGTGCTTCTGTCTCCTCAAAGCAACATTTAGAAGACAATAATTGCTACCTCATTTCCACATTCTAAATCATGATCAATTATCCTTATGCCGAACTCCAATCTGGATTCATGAAAGGAAAGAGATTCTGGCAAGATATAGTTTAATTAATCTGAGATGGTGAAAGCCATTTCTGACTGGGATCTTCTCAGGGAGGTGTGGTGTGATTTAAATCATTCCTATAACACATGCAAGGGCATAAACATGCCTCTGCAACATAGTAGGAACTGGTGGCGGTTTAGAAAATCTGCCCCACACATCTGTAACATTCAGAGGGTCTATGCAACTCCTGCTGCCATCTGGAATCCACCCCTGCTGGAGCAACAGAGTCCCACACAAGTGACACTCTGCTTTCTGGGCTCAGTGTCTGAGGACCCGGCACATTCTACCTCCTGTTTTTTGGGATGCTTCCTCTTAGAACTCAGCCATGCCACAGAGAAGCCTCAGGAGCATGATGACACCATCCACAAGCGAGCCAGCTGCCAACTAGCACCCAGCTAGCTGCTTGTGCCAGTTAGAGCCGCAAGAGTGCACAGACACCATCATGGACCTCAAGTTGATGCCTGCCATCTACAGCCAGGGTTGAGTTACAGCTGCCTGGCTAAGCTCTGTTGATACCCAGAATTATGCGAGATAATGAAATGATGCTGTTTTAAACTGCTGGTTTGGGGGTAATTTGTGAGGTAATTTAGGTAAGGAGAATTATAATAATAAAACTGTTGCCATAATTGATTTAAAATCGGCACTGGCTTTGGAATCATGCATTGGGAAGAAGCTGGACAGATCTTAAAATGTGCCTATGAGAAGCTATGAAAACTCAGGGTGTCATGTGTACTTACATGAAAGTGAGGGCCACAGCATGGTGGCAAAAAGCTGGCCAACCCTGGCACCTGTGATAACATCTTTCCTCATCGAACAGCTGGGCTTCTGAAAACCTTAGGGTCATCTTCTAGCAGCAGATTCATGGAAAACTAAGGCTGTACAAAGAATGGCTCAACTCAGATACTTGTGATATAGATTACTGTAATGGAATCAGCCCATATGAGGTCAAGTCACAAAGACTTCTAAATACATTTTTGGCAGAATAACCACTTGTTTGGATAAAAGAAAATAAAGGAATGCATAATGAAAGGGTGTTGGAAAGCAGGCTAAGAAGATAATTATTTGAATGATCTATTCTCTTGTGAAAATGAATGAATCATGGGCAGAACCAAGATCCCAGCTTCAGAGGTAAAGCCTGGGGGAATCCCTCTCAGGAAGAGCAAGGGGGCCCACAGAATCTGTGTGGTTGGATTTCAGAACTGCTCAGGACCAGTGAACTGTGCTTGTGTTTTCCCCGTGGATGTAGTTCTGTGTGCAATCCAGCCCTGCATGCAGTGTGGGAGGCAGGGATGGGAGAAGTCATCAGCAGCGCTGTCTTCCTAGCCTGTAAATGTTTAGACTGAGAGAAACCAAAAACCAGGGATCTCTGTACTTTAGGGATCATGTGAAGGAGCTAATTTAAATGAATGGATTAAAAATTTGAAGCTGACTTTATGTCACTGTGAGACAAAATGCTTATGGAATGCTGTGTTTTGCAGTAACACTCCTAATTGGATGGTAATTTGAATTTGAGTCCCAGACTTTGGAAGTTGTTAGTGACAGGACATGTTTCAGGATTTCTCTCACTGAGGGATAAAGTCTATATCTCTTTACCTCAAAACTGGATTTGATGATTGCTCTTTTAATAGAATAGTGAAAGGCACACCAAGACCGCTATGGGAAATTTGACCCTTCAAGTTTGTCCTATTGGGAGCTCTGGTGTTGTAGCCCAGCATCGTGCTGCAGGGAGGTACGGACTGCGTGGTCAGGTGAACCAGCTCAGCCTCAGTTCCAGCCTGGGGCCAGCACCAAACAACAGGCGGGTGATAAGTGAGTGCTTAGGGTCCTGCTCACTGTCTAGACCAGACCCGCAAGAGGTAACAACCACCCAACTGAGTTTCATCAGCTGCAGAACTTAGAGATATTTAAAAGCAGTGTTGTTGTTTCAAGCAATATGCTTTAGGACGCTTTGTTATATAACTATAGAGAACTGGAGAATATATATTTGAGTACATATTAAATATATATTTAATGCATTTGATAAAAAAATCAGATAATGCTAAACCCAAGAAAGTTATTTTAAATAAACCTATTTTGTAAAGTCTTTAGGAAGTTGAAGTCATCTTTTAGTGGTATAATTGAGTACACAGTATTACATAATTTATTTGCCTAAGATACATTATTGTGTTATACTCTTTGATTTCTCATTCTAGTATAGTTGCTAGTGCATCTTTGAGAGGTGATATTTATCACTAAATAATTAAAACTTGAACCTATGCTTTTCATCAAAGATGAACTTTTGTTCCTCTTGAGTGTTAAAATATAATCTGAGTATATAAGAAATAAACAGAATATGAGAGTAGTCAGATTTCATGAACAAATTGTGACAATACAAATAAATAATTTAGATAGCCAAATCTGTATTTTTTTTTTTTTTGCTTTTTAATGATAGAAAATCTTTATCATATGTCTCCACTTCTCCCAGGACAAATACCTTGGGTCTTAAATATCATCCTTTCCTCAGGGATTCTATCTTCAATCTGAGGACCAAAAAATTAAAATGGACTGGGCATGGAGGTGCATGCCTATGACCCCACACTTGGGAGTGTTAGGTTGGAGAATCACCATGAGTCTGAAGCCAGTTTGAGCTACATAGTGAGTTCAAGATCAGCTTGTACAACATAGTGAGAGCTTGTCTCGAAACAAAAAAACAAATAAACTAAAAATTGAAACAACTTCCTATAGGGCCATGTACAAGAAGTGAACTGGAATCATTAATAAAGAATTTATTCTATAAGAGGCATTGACAGACATTTTCTAGAAAGAGATAGCAAGTACTCCAGGCTCTGTAAGTCATACACTCTCTACATGGTCTGTTGTTGTGGCAAGAAAACAGTATCAACAGTAGTTAAATTGGTGAATGAGGCTTTGTCCATCAAAACTTTAGTGTATCCCGAGGTAGGAGAATCACAAGTTAAAGCCCAGCCTAGGAAATTTCATGAGTTAGCAAGACCTTGTTTTCAAATACAAAACAGAAAGCTAGGGAATTATAACTGAGCACAAAGTTCCTTGGCTTTTATCCCCAGGAACAAACTATCAGATCACAACAATCATGTGCATGAGCAGGTGCCCAGCTACCTTAAACCTACTTCACATTGTGGTTGGTGGGTTCCTGTTACCCACCTCTCCTTGCGTTGGTTATAATGTCACATGACTGCCTCGAGTTCTATTTCCTTACTGCTAAATAAGAACAAAAACAGCAAACTCCATGACTGACCATTACCTGTGTGAGAACAAACTAAAGAAAATACCTATTTTTTGAAGTATCTACTATACTAGGGAGATGTTGATAGTCATTATTTTATTTTTTCAAGACTCCTGGTTCTCATCTATGAAGTATCTGTTGTACTGATGTATCTGGTGACCTGGAAGCACGCAGTTGCTCCTATTTATTTTGGAGGGGCTTTAGTCTCTCCTGGTGTTGATACCCATTGGTCACCCTCCCTTCAAGGCTCACAATCAGCCATCTCATCCTTTGCCCTTTCCTGACCCTGTATTCCAAATTATCTCTCACCATCTACTTTTAAATACCTGGTTTGTTTTTGTTCTTTTATCAATCTTAAAAATTATCAGAAGTTATCTTATTTTCTTATATAATTGCCTCATAATTGTCAATCTCATTATGATGCTAATTTATTTTTTTTGGCTTGTTTAGTATTTAAATATCAGCAGCTAGGAATGAATTTGTCCTTCCATTTATAGGTTCAAACCATATTTGTCAAATGAATTGAATGAAAGAAATGCACAATATTATTGAATCTTGTAAAAAAGGGGAAGCTCTGTTGTTTAGCTGTTCTGCACACTTTAGCTTTGAGTCTAGTTTTTCATTTTTTAAAGTTTATTTTTGGTACAGTTTTGGTACATTTGGTACATTTGGTAAGTTTATCCTTATTGGTACATTGTATATACACATCATGATCACACTCAATATTGGGAATTTGTACCAGTATTCTCTTTTTTTTTCCCCATTCCTCTACCTACCCCACAACCCCACCCCCTAAATACATAAGCTTTGATTCCTTTTTATTACCATAACATTTTTTCTTTATCCCTCATTACTTACCCGTCCACCACATTTCCCTTGGAATATTTTCTATTTTACAATATCCATTACACACTCTAGAACTCATTAACATCTTCAGTTTCTCATACCAGAGAACAAATACGATATTTACACATCTGTGACCTATTTATTTCACTTATGAGTAAGTCCTGAAGTCACATTTGAGTATAAATGACTCAAACTTATCATTCTTTAAGGCAGAGTAATATTCCATTTTATAGAAAAACACATCTAGTTTTGATTGTGAATTTTACTTTTGTATAACTCATCAAAGTACAGACACATGCGACAATATATGAGAGTTCTGAAGACATTGATGGAGGTGAACTGAGGATGCTTTGAGTATGGAATGAGAAAACCTTACGGTGTATATCTAACATAAGCATAATCAACTATGAGGGCCATTACATATACTGTTTACAGAAAGTGCCTCATTTCTGCCTGTTTTATTACTACAGCCTCTTTAACAAAGTGATCTGTCAGCTGTTTATTTGCAGAAAGTTCACAAATACATTGTTCTTGAATACCTTGCATTCTGCAGTTACCGATTCTCTCTGAGTGCTTCTTTCTCTATGTGTGCTTTGATCCTCCTTGGGGATGGGAGTCTGCTTCAAGGGACACTCTCTGGACTGTACCAGCACTTGGTAAATTGAGTTTAAGTTGAAACAGTTTGCCTTTTTCAAAGACACAAGATACCATTGCCCCACGTATCTCCCACTCACTCTGAGGCAGATGAGGACTTTTCTCAGAATCTGTTTCAGCACCAGCAATATGTAGGCACAGAAGCCCCGGGATTCATCACATGTTTACTGAACCTAACACAGGTTTTCTGAAGGACACTGAAGAGTGACAAGAGGAGGTTTCGGGGTCAGTTTTAAATAAAATTGTTTAAGAAGCTGAAATCTCAAATTCTAAGTAAGTGCAGGTCTTCTCCAAAGATGAGGAAAAGCCCCTCACTATTTTTTTTTTTTAAATCTTTTAGTACTGACGATTTGGTGCAAAGTTGAATACTTAGGGTTTTCTTATTAAATAGGACAGTGGTGGAGAAGCAATGAGTTTAAAATAGATTACATGTGAGTTGCACATACATAATGTAAAGAACATTGTGCTTTATATGCTTTTGGCATTTCTTCCTCCTTCTGCCCCTAATTTCATCTGGAAGCACTCTGTGAAGGTGTGGTGAGAGATAAAGCCTGAGTTCTCATTGGGGCTGGCTCACCAAGTGATTTAAAAGGCTTCTTAAGAATTTCTACTGCTGTCTTGAAGGTAACTGGTAGACACTGACAGGTTTTAGACAGTAAATTATTTTGTCACATTTACAATTTAAAAGCCACCTCTGGCTACAGTTTCAGGGATAAATTGGACTGTGCTGAGATGAAAAGCAAGAAATGATTCAGAAGCCTGTGGAACTGTTTATAAAAACCACAGTTGCTTTGAAATAGAGAACAGGAATCCTATGAAGAGAACGAGGGAGAAAGATCTTCTGGGCTCAAAGGATTCTCAATGGCGGCCTCTGAATGAGGCCTGATTCCCAACTTGGTTTATGATAATCTCCCCCAGCAGCCCACGGTCTGAAAGCCCGAGTCCACTGAGTGGGAAGGTTAGAGGAAGATTTAACCAGAGTATAATTTAATGTATGACAAGAACAATCACTTTAAAATGTAGGCGGAGCTGGAGGGATCATTGTGTCAATGTTTGCTAATTTTGTACCTGTAGATTAGTAACAAAATTCACTGTGTTTAAGGGAAATACACGTGGATGGTGTCCCCCTCTGTGTGCCCATCCCTGAACCTTGTATGTTAGGTATGGAACCAACTGGTGGGACCCTCTGAGCCAAGTTTGAGATCATCTCTGCTGCCAGTTCAACAACCCACTTCTGCCTTTAGGTCCTGCACCTCTTTTGCCATCTCAGCCATCAGTGGTGTGTGTAGGGTGACAGGAGGGCAGGGCAGGAAGCTGAGTCAAGCATCTCCAGGAAGCTAAAGAGTGGTTGGAGAGAGACTGAAAGACTCAGCACAGGGTGGGGTTGGGCTGTGAGATCTAGAGATGAAAAGCACTGAATCATTGCATGATGAATAATCACAAGCTCCTCCCACAGTATTCTCCCTCTTTACAGCCATGGGCTTCTGAATCTCTAATTTCTCAACACTGTGCTCTTACACAGAACATGCCTTTGGATTGTGCTCTCAGACCATGCTGGCACATGAGGGAGTCATGGTGATGGTGCAGGCCTCTACTGCTCTAAATACGTCCTTGGTTGAGTGAGACAAGTGAGGCAGAAATGTGCTGGGACCTCCGTTGAGTCTGATTTTTCCATTAAGAATTTGTACTCTTTTCTATCACATATTCCTTACGAGAAAGTCAGCAATGCCATCTATACCCAAGAAGAGAGAGCAATCCTTCAGTGAACAGGGAGTGGAGCTGGTTGTAAATGTGTGAGAAATAATAGTGTTCACCTTTGGCTTCCTACCTTCCTGAAGGATTCAGGAGGGTGATGTGTACTCATGCTGTTTCAATCTTGTGTTGACCTCAGAGTTTGTTAAGACTGGATTAAACGCTTCTTACTTTTCTGTTGCAGATTTAGGCGTGCACTTCTCTTTATTATTGCAATTGTCAGAAGCTGTGAAGTAGAGAAGATAAGCTTATTTCTGGCTGAGGACATTTAGACTGCAATAAGGAAGTCATTTGCCTTTTATTAATAGTCAAAATTAAGACCATGACTAGGATTTTGCAGAAGTAAATTTCTACTGCCTGCCTGATTCTGTACTGTAAAATTACACTTCTCAATCCTGAAAGCTTCATCCTCCACTCAAATGTATTATATTTAGCTTCATAGCTCCTTGGGATGTTGTCCCAGGGGGGTAAAAAAAATAATCCATAAAGCTTACAAACACTGTGTTTCTTTTTTTTACAGTACAGAAGGTTTTCATTCAAAAGTCCAAGTTTTTACTTTATAAATCACCTAGATAAATTCCAAGTTAAAAAGTTTCAAATAATAAAAAGAGCCAAACATAAGACCATCTGAAACTGCTGCCTATGTTGTTTTGGTCTCTGATTAGCTTATAAAGTCCCAGCAAATCTACTCATCTCAGTTTCTTCACTGACACATGGCAGAGTCTTGTTGGCCCAAGTCACCCGTTGATGTTATGTTTAAATAGAATTGAGGCAAAAAGAATATCTTGGGCCGGAGGGTTAGCTCAGTGGTTCTGGCGCCTGCCTCGCAAGCACAGGGTCCTGATTTCAATCCTGGTAACCACATACAATGCTGGGTGTGGAGACTTATGCCCACCAGCAATCAATACCACATACCACAGTGCCAGGCATGGTGGCTCACGCCTGTCATCCCAGCACTTGGGAGGCAGAGACAGGAGGACTGCTGAGTTTGAGGCTTGCCTAGACTACATAGTGAGCTCAGAGACAGCCTGAACTACAAAGTGAGAACCTGTCTCAAAAAAAAAAAAAAAAAAAAAAAAAGAATGTCTTGTAAATGTAGCATGTTGAGAATGTTACCCTCTGTCCTGGATTTGCTTCATACTCACTCTAGACTCAGCATCATACCATCGCTCCATTCATGTTCCTACTCATTTACTTTTTCATTTATCTATCAAACATGTATTTCATAAAAACCTACTAACACATGGAAATGAAAAAGATGCTATCACAGCAAAGATCTGGTTTGGTAGAGAGAATATGCATAAAAATCAGCTGCTTTTAAGTAAGTCTAATGTGTGTCTCTGTGTGAGGGGGTGCTGGTGTGGATGCCAGGTCTTCTTCAAGGCAAGCCTTTATGGGAAAGGTAGGACATACTTACCAAGAGCAGCCAGGCTTCCAAGGCAGGCCATGTCCCCATGAACTCTAGGAGAAACAGAAGAGTCCAGAGAAGGCAGAAGGAATTTAGACCCAGAGAACAGAACTCCTAGGGATCATCAGAAACAGAGGGCAGAGCTGATTAGCAGATGGTTCTCTGAGTGTATTAACTGTGTCCTCCCAAACTTCCTGGAGAGGAGGCATTGCACCAAAGAGTGCAGAGAAAGGTTCAGGTGTAATCATTTTCTGGATTACTCATTCAGTGCATGACCAGGTTCATGAAAAATACCCAAGGTCATCTATGAACCATAAAGTGTCAAAGCTTCCAAGCAATAACCTCAAAGGTATCTTGTTTAAAAATCATAATTAGAAATCACACAGACTTCTCTCCATTCCAGACCTTGTGCCTAGCTCCTAAGATGTTCTAGAAACATGTGCAAATGCTAGAATTTAAAAATAACCCCCCTTCATATAACTCTTTTTAGCTAATCAAATATGAAGTGTTCCTATTTCCAAATAAACTGAAGTTCTGAGCCATTAGATGCCAGGACTTCAATACATGAATTTGGAGGACAAAGCTCAACCCCTAACATTCCTGCTTCTTCTGGTGGCTTCCACTGCTCATGGAGCTATCGCAGGCTGTGAGGCACATGGGGAAGGGGAACCTTAGAAATCTTAACTCAGCCTTGCTGATGTATATGAAGGTAACCACACTCTCTCCTTGCAGCAAGAAGACTAAAGCTACCAGTCTTGGGCTGGACTCAAGCTGAATCCCTATCCTTAGGTGCGGTGTGGCCTTTTTCACAGCCTTCTGCAGCAGCCAGGAAGACAGAGCACAACTTGACTGATGGAGATCATGCATAATGGACCAGGCAGGAATCTGGCCACTGTCTCCTTTCCTCTCCCCTCCTGCATAAAGGATCCTCATGGGGGCACTGCCGGAAGCCTGCCTGCCAGGCCCAGCCCAGGGCCACATGCCGGTCTTGAATCATTCATTAGCAAGTGTCCTCGTCTCAACTTGCAAAACATAGTGTCTTAAGCAAGTGAGAGCTACGTGGGGAAGTGGCATAAGCCCCTCCAGGATAGCTGCCTGGAAGAGAGAGGATGATCAGATTTGGGCTTGGGGGAAAGGGAATTAATAAGCTTCAGCTGGAGCAACACCTCAGATTTCTGTGGTAAGGACAGCACCCCGAATTACCCGTCAGCTTCTGTCTCCCACAGAAGCCTCCCTTCCCAGCTGGCTTTGAGTCACTATCATTATCCTCAGAACAGACTTTCACATAGTTCATTTTTGCAGACAGTAACATGCTGCTGTTAATTTTAGATCTCACCAACTCTGAGTGTATTTTGGGTTCCAGAAGTTTACATTTAGGTCTGCTAAAATGTACAACCTACAGGATTGCTGTGTGTGTGTGTGTGTGTGTGTGTGTGTGTGTGTGTGTGTGTGTGTGTAAAATTCATCAACTTTCTCTCATACCTCTGAAGATGAGTTATTCCTGAGTATTGTAAATGATTTGTTAATGCAGTATCAAAAGTAAAATTGAATTTTTATTCCAAAGAACTTACAGACGAATCTTAGAGCTCATTTGCTTCT
Source organism: Thryonomys swinderianus (assembly GCA_004025085.1). NCBI lineage: Eukaryota > Metazoa > Chordata > Mammalia > Rodentia > Thryonomyidae > Thryonomys > Thryonomys swinderianus. The sequence goes on from PVIC010003232.1 coordinate 38,939, forward strand.
CCATATATTCCTTTGGTGTGTGATATTTTTCATTGTTTTTTGTTTTTAACCTATAGTTTTGGTGGTTTTTAATCTCCGAAGCTTTATTTTATCATGAGAAATGGCATTGTTTGCATAGCCTATACTCTAAGGCTCATAGCAATTCTATCAATTAGTTAATTTCTTAAAAATTAGAAATCTGAGTCTATGTGTTGGAGGTGATTTTCACAGGCCACCCAAGGGCTTTTGTGTTGGAAGCTCGGTCTCCAGTATGGCAACAGTAAGAGACAGAGACTTTTGGGCTGGGAATTTAGCTCCTTGGTTCCAGCACCTGCCTGCCAAGTGCAAGGTCTGGAGATCAATCCCTGGTACCAAATACCACAATGCCAGGCATGGTCACTCACATCTGTAACCCCAGCACTTAGGAGACCGAGACAGGAGAATTGCTGTGAGTTTGAAACCAGTCTGGGTTACTTAGTGAGAGCCAAACAACAAAAAGTGGCAGACTTTTAAAATGCAGGACCTGGTGGTCCTTGGAGACGCTGCCTGGAGAAGTGACTAAGACAGTCTCAGGATGTTAAATGAATTCTCATGAGCATGAATTGATCACTCTCCATCTTTCTGTCCCACTTCATTTCTTCCCTTTGCATCTACTCCTCTCTAGTACTATCTACTATTCTCACAGCCAAGGTAACCTTAACTGGACCTCAAATAATACAACTTGAAGATGTCAGAAACAGTGAGCTAAGTAAGGTAAACAAATCTTTTCCTTTATAAGGCACTCAGCCTTAGGCATTTCATTATAGTAACATAAAATGGACTAATGCATCAAGGGTCATAGAGAAGTCTTAACTTTTTGAAGGCAATTCAGCAGGAGAATGGCAACACAGACCTTAAGGTCATGCTTCTCTTTTGCAAGGATGGTACTTTTTCTATTCTTTACTGTGTTCTTGGGCTCTGTGGTAGCCATGGTTTACATCAGTGTATTTTCTGATATTGGCTCCCAAATAATATGTCACTGGGCAGAGTTAAATGAGCCTAGGAGATAAGAAATATTTCTTGGAATGTCCAGGAAAATAAAATACATATTTCTCAGTCCTAATTGACCATGAACATTTTCTGTACACATCTAACAAATCTGCAGTGATCAGCCACATACCCAAGACCCTGATATAGTAGAGTGATCACTAGATTTGAAATCTAAGTGAATGAATTTTAGCTTTACCTCTGTCCTTAGTTCAGTAGTCATTAAGTAAAATGGTAATTTCTCTGGGTATAGAGTCTGCATTCTTAAAATTAGGGTCATATAATTTTACTGTTAAGATGAGATAGAATTTCTGAAAGGATTTTACAAGCTATAATAAATTAAAAACTATAGCTATTTGCATTCCTGAAAGCTAGACTTAGCATGAACATTTCCTAGTTCAATCACACTTTCCCCCAGTAAGTTTCACCATCTCAAGTATCTATTCAAAACTGGTTTGGGGGATCTGGGTGTTTACAGGGACTAAGAATAACATTTAATAATTCCTCACTGTTTATACTAAATAAATTTATTTGTGATATTCCTTCAGTTTATGTGCTTTTTATTCCCCTTCAATACTCTAGCAAAGAATTAATCACATTCAAAATCAGTCCACTAGCATTTTGGAGATATTTTAACTATCCGTCAGAACAAATAGTGCCAAGGCAACAAATATTTTTCTTAACATGGCTGCCAACCAGTTTCATTAGTTTGACAGTCACATTTAACCTTAAAATGGTAGGGCTGAAATCTCCTAACTCCTGGATTCAACTTGGAAACACCTACCATACTCTTTTATTGTATTTTGGATCTCGATTTACCTGGCAGATTTTGCCTGAAAATAAATTTCTTGACTCTGATTCAGACTTCCAACGTGGGCATAAATATTCTCTGGGACTCTGGAGACCCTGGAATTCCTTGAGGGAGGCTGGCTCCAAACTAGGTCTGGCACGTGAACAGGAATCAGCCCAATTTTCATGACTGACATTTCACGCAGTTTCTCGATTTTTCTTGAAATTCTTCTTAACTGTCTCATTATTCAGTTTCACCTCTTCTCCTTTACTCAAACTCATGTCTTCAGCAATTGCCCCTCTTTTGTGTCATTTCTATTATAAAGCTTGCATAAACATACAATTGTGCAATATTATTATGAGGAAAAAGAAAATCTTTGAACCCAGGTGATGTCTAGATGTGGTTTGATGTTAGCTTTCAGTAAAACTCTGAGCCCATTTCTTTTCACTTTTCATTTTCTCTTCTTTTTAATTGGTACTAGTATAATTCTATCAGATGACAAACATCGTCTGGTCAGTGTCTGGTCATGGTGTCTTTGTCTTGAGGTCTGGTGGCTCCTCCCACGCCCCTCATCATCACAGCAGACCCACCCGTCGCGCTAGGCTTGGCCTTCACTGTCCCCCGCCCTTCTTCTGTCTCCTGTTCTTCTCCACTTCACTCTCCTGCCCAGGTTCTGCGTCATCCTTCAATCTCCAAACACAGGACTCACTTTGGGTTTTGAGCTGGTGCACCCATCTTTCTCTCTCGTTCCCTCAGAGGAGATGAACTGCTCTGTAATTTGTATGCAGAGTGTACTTCATCTTGTCCTCCAGTTTGGTTCTATAAAATTTGGCCAGCATGGCCATTCATGCAATCACCATAATGGGAATGGAAAGCATTTCCATACCCCTGAAATTCCCTAATGCTCTTTTGAGGCCATTTCTATCATTTCTCCAAACTGACAACATATATTTTGTGCCCATGGCTTTTCAGTCTCCAGAATGTAGGATAAACAGAGCTGTGTAACATCATGACCTTTTGATTCTGACTTTTATTTGCATCGTGCATTTAGACTTCACCATGTCCTGATTAGAATGCATTTCCTCACTAAGTGGTATTGCAGTGTAGGGATTAGCGATGGTTTGCTTATTGACTGAGCAGGTGCGGACAAGTGGGCTGTTTCCAGTTTGAACCAGTTATAAGCAACACACATAGTCTTTGACCATCTATGTGTTTGTGTGTTTATCTCAGATGAATACCTAGAAGTATATTAGCCTACTGCAAGTATACATTTAATTTTCTGAGAAAATACCAACCAATTTTCAGAAGTACCTGACTCCTGACACCCCATTTCTGATTACAAATGTCACCATGATTGGGAGTTGCTCCAGGTTTTGTTCAACACCCATTTTCTTCAGATAGCAAAACTCATTTCAAATATATTAACAGGTGTGTGGTGGCAGCCAAGGTACAGAGGTCTTCCCCTTTACTCTCTTCTAAAGTTTTATGATTTTAAATTCTATAGCTTTATCTATAACAAGCATTGAAGCATTCTTAGTGTTGTGTGAGTCATGGGTAAGGATTTTCCTGGTGCTGTAGAGTTATTAGGGTACCACTTATTAAAACAACCAATGATGATTTCCTTCATGGTTTTACATTTGCTGAAAATAAATTGACCATATGTCTGGGTCTATTTTGATTCCACTGCTCATGTACCTTTTAATGAGAGCCCAGCAAAATCTTCTCCACTGCCTATCCTTACAGGATCCATTGAGAATGTTTAGATTTTTAAATTATAAAAAGTCAAAAGCAAAATACCTTCCCTGACATCTGAAAGTTATATGAAATTAAGATTGTAATTGCTCTAAATGTTTTTGGACACAGCCACCAATGTTTATTTTATGTGTTGTTCATGGCTGTTTGCAAATTGCAACCGCAGAAGTAATGAATGCGGAAGAGGATCTGTAGCCTACCGATCCTAAAATATTTCGTATCTTGTATTCAGAGAGAACATTTTCCAACACCTGCTGTAACCAAGTCCACACTTCCTTGGTCACTGAAGCTCCACAGCAAGTCTCAGAATCATGCAGCATGGATCCTCCAACTTTGTTCTTTTCAAAATTGTTCTGGCTATTTTTGTTGTTGCTTTTCTATGCATGCAACTTTTGAAATTATTTTGTTAGAAAAAAGTAATTGAGCTTTTTTTATCCTAATGGAATTGTTCCCAGGGTTTTAGTACTGAACTTCATACCTGCCTCTTTTTATTTTTATTTATTGTTTTTTTTTTAATTTCAGAACAGGTTCTTGTTAAGTCATTAAATTACCCACCCTGTTGCTCTCCTGTCTAAGCTCCCCAGCATGCTGAGAGTATAGATATGCAGATTCACACTCAGGATACTGTTAGTGCTTAAAATCTGAATTGTGTTTAAATTGTAGACTAATTTTGTTACAGTTCATCAATATGTAGTCTTCAAAATCCTGATCATAGTGTATTTCTATATTTTCCTATATATAACTTACTTCTTTTTATCAACATATATTTCTCTCTGTAAAATTCTGACATATTTGGACAATTTTACTTAATAATATCTTACATTTTGATGAATTTGTCAATATTAATATATAAATATAGTAGAGACCCTTGCCTGTGTCAGTCTCAGGAGGAAAATGTTGAGTCTGTGGCTATTAATGGGTGGATAAGCTACCAAATAAATTCCTAACTCAGACTAGAAAGTTCACTTCTATTATTCATTTGCAGCAAGTTACTAACATAAAAGTTTGCATTTTGTGAAGTGTTTTAACTAAATTTTTCGAGATGATCTAATACTGTTTTTCTTATTTCACCCACTTGTGTGGTGAAACACACTGGATGACCGTCCAAGGCTGAGCCAACTTTACACTGCTGTTGTGATACCAACTTGACCGCACTACAACATTCTCTGGAATATGGGATAGATCACAGCCAAAGGTGGTGAGTTCCTCACCCCTAGGGACACTCATGTAACAAATCCATGGTTGCCTGCAGATGCGGGAGGAGGGAAGCAGAGGAAAAGTGTGTTTGCATACCCACCAGGTACCATTACATAGCAGTACTTCTGATTCTGTGCTTTAAAGGTCTCCCAAGTCAATATTAGCCCATTTTATGAAGAAATTTTATGGTAAAAAACTTTGTTTTGAAGGTATTCAGAGTCAGGTTTAACAGAGCATGTTGTTGATACCGAGATTAAATATGGTTCTGGAGCAGGTGTAGACTCTGTAGGAAGGAGAAAATGGGGTAGAGAAAGGGAGCATGCCCATGGTGGGACCATAAGTTCAGCAAGCCTTGCGCTCTTCTTCACATAATGAAAAGCTTGCTGCTGTGTGTACTGAAGGTAACAATCAGCAGTGCAGATAACAACGAGTGGACAAATCAACACATTTGGGGGAAAACTGGAACCTTTATGTAAAAGATAAATGATTGGGAGAAAAATTATTTTATTGCTAAATTAATGAGGCTCTTGGATGGAATCCTAATGAACCACTTCAACATCTCAATTCTTTATGGAAATGGCTGAAGGGAGGTAGAAGCCTAGAAGTAGGAATTACTTAACCAGCTCATGGTACCCCAAAAGTCCTCGGCATGCAGGTCCAGCACTGCTTCCTGTCCATTGTGTTTAAACTCCTGACACAACTTTCCCCTCTGCAGTAAACCCTGAGACAGTTTGAGATAACAAGCACACCTTGATTTTATTTTAAAATCTGCGTATATCCATAATCTACATTTAATTTGATAGTTACCTCTTTCTGTCCATTATGAAACTCAGTTTTGAGATAGTGTGTTAATGTCCTGCTATTTGTCTGATTTTCAAACAATGGGGAGGAATTCTAGGAGGCTATGGTATCTACACCCTGAATTTCCTTGGTAGCATGAAACTCTATCCCTTTGTGTTGTAGCAAATATTTACCAGCATAATCTGTTCAGTCAGATACTTTCCTCTTGGTTACAAACCTTCCTATTTTGTCTCTTTTTCACTTCTCATAGCTACACACATAATCATTTTCATGGAAATTAATTGACAAGGTTGAGGGATGGGGAGAAAGGAAGGAAGGAGATACAAAAGAATTATAAAATCATATGTACATACACTAACACACCAGAGAGAACATAATCATTATGTGCTGGAGGCACATACTAATAAAAAGTAGTCTACAAAATAAATAAACTACAAAATGTCAAAAATAATTCCACTTTAGGTGCCTTTGAATAAATTTCAAGAATATTTTGTCATAAACTGTGGGTTTCCTATAAGTTTTAGTGGATCTTCTACAAGTTTCAGTGACCACACTAACCAAATATGGGATATTTAAAAGATGTTTGGGGTAAAAATTATTTATTGCTAGGTGAATTGGGTTCTACTTTGTTATTCATTAGCTGGATGATTCGGGGAAAATATTTACATGGTGTATGAGTCAGTGGAAGCTACAGGATAAGGGTCTTATTTTTATGTAACCTAGTAATAATCCTTAAAATAAGGGATATAAATAGATAAATATATTGGGAATATACAAGCAATTTAGGATATGTTGAATTTAAAACTTCTTTATGAATTTTTAGAAATTGATCACTAAACCTTAAGAGGGAAGTCTAGATAGAATCCACTGAAAAATAATAGGATACAGTAAATGTCTTTTTCCATTATCATCTGTGGTAAAGTGTTGGTTTCAAAAATTGGATGAATGCCAATTCTCTCCATTGGAAGAGACTTTTCAAGGATGGTGAAAGAATTTTTTATTATAAAGTCTTTATTGTTATTGGACCTGAGGGGTTAAATTCGCCTAATGTATGTTATGTGGTGTGTTTCATGAGCAGTTTAAAGTTAATTTGTGCTTTATTTTAGAATATTTTCTTTGATTATAGTTTCAGAATTTATATTTTATCTTATTTTCTTCTTAATTAAACCCCATAAATATTTGTTAGCTCTTTGTTACTTATTTCCTACAGCTAGTGTCTTTCTTATGCATCTAATTTACTGTACTTTTTACTTTAAAATTTTTCCTTCTTTCTCTTGGCTAGTTTGTAAGATATAATGTATGACAATTTAGGTGTATGTTGCTTCTAGTTGATTATTCATTTCTGAAGTGATTTTTAAAATTGTTTATCTTATTAGTTTTGTCACTTTTCTTCTAATCTTCATTTCAAATCATTCAGAGCATGGACTGAAACCCCTAAAAACTGTGAGCCAAAATAGACCCCTCTTCCTTTAACTTGTGGATGTTGGGTATTTTGCCGCAGCAATGAGAAAAGTAACTAAGATAGCTCCCTTCAATAGATAGCCCTCAGCAAACAATATTGTCCTAGGAGGGATCTGGAGAGTTCATAGGACTCTGATCTTGCTGGTACCAACAGAAGTCTTTGTTTTTTTTTTTTTTTTTTTTTTTTTTTGAGACAGGGTTTCGCTTTGTAGTTCAGGCTGGCCCTGAGCTCACTATGTAGCCCAGGCAAGCCTCAAACTCAGCAATCCTCCTGTCTCTGCCTCCCGAGTGCTGGGATTACAGGAGTGAGCCACCATGCCCAGCACTGTGGCCTGTGGTACTGATTGCTGGTGGGCGTGAGTCACCACACCAGCCTTGTATGTGGTTACTGGGAATGAACTCAGGACCTTGTGCTTGCAAGGAAGGCGCCAGAACCACTGAGCTAAATCTCCAGCCCCCCAACAGTAGTCTTGACCTTAACCACATCTTACACTGGAGTCTGGGAGTCTGGGAGTCTGGGAGCCCATGCCCAGTGTAAGTTATGTTTTCCAGGGTGTCTTTTAGGTGATTTAGCAAAGTGTTATTCAAATTGCCTCCAAGAATAGAAGATAGATTTTCCCAGTGGGTGAACTGCCAGAAGATAAACATTTCCTAATTTGCACAGTATGTAGAGTATCACAGGTTAAAAGAAATCTCTTACCAAAATGCATAAAGTATTGCAAGGTTAGCCAACAGTTAATGGCTCGTCAATAGGGAGTTTTAATGATGTACTTGCAATCCTCCTCAAACTTGGAAAGATTCTGAAGATTCATCTCCACTCTAGGACACCCACAAAGATTTGCTGAAGGCATTTTTGGACTCTGTCACAGCTCAGCATGCCCTGTCCAGTATGGCTTCTGAGAGCACCCATCCATAGGGGTCTTAAGAGCTCAGTAGGACGTGTGCCTGCGGTGCACAATCCTTTCCTTGTCATCTTCAAAATCCACATAAGCTGACACGCAGAGGTTCTACAGCTCTCCCACTCCGGAGACTTCAGAGGCCTCTAATTTCTTCCTTCTCTTCTCATCCCCAAAATGCTTGTGTCCCACTCGCCTCAGTTCTTTGTGCTTTATTGGTACCAGTTACGCTCTGGGAATTCATGAAACTTTCTAGTCTTCTTATCATACAAGTTGCCCATTGATTGTTATTTTGATGTCCTACTTCCTCTTTTTCTTTAATAGGTGGATGATGAAAATTGAATCTAGGGCATTCAACAATGGTACTGCTCCCACAGGAGCAGTGCTATTTTCCCCAGGATTGTCCATCAATAAAAACCACGTTTGAATATATTTATATGAAAAGAGGAATGGGAAGAAAGTGGTGGTCTATGGAGGGAGCAGTCAGAAAAGAACTTTTGGGATAAAGTTTGGCCACTAACAGTATTATTTTCTTGTCCCTGAAGTCGGTGCTAAGAAGACTTTAGAGAGCCATCTTTGAATAATATGCGACAACAAAGGCAGAATTTAAATTCTGGTTTTGGTAGTTTCTTTTTGACACTGAGTAAATTGTTAATTTCCATATGAAATTGACTGTATGTGAAAGTTAGGTAGGATGTGCCCAATTTGATGGAACTGAAACAAAGCCCATAAGCCAAAAGAGATTATCAGGTATGCATTAATTCCAGAAACATAATTTTTGAAGTATTCCAAGTGGAAAGAAGAGAGATAATTTGGACTTTGCAGTTTCACCCCCAAAGAGTCCACGAGATTCAAAGAAACCTTCTGCAGAGGTTAGTCAATGAATGCAGAGTTAATTTGCTGTTGATTTTAGAATGCAAATATATTTGTTTTGGCCAAGGGAAAGAAGATGAATGAAGATCAAAAACAAAAGAGCCTATTTCTTCTGTAAATCTTTTAGTGATCGTGCAACAATGAGGACTTTTCTCCTGGGAAGACAAGGTTCCTGGGAGGGACCATGAAAAGAATGATGAAAGGAACAGGAAAATAACAGAGCAGAGTAACCTCAGGGCTCTGAGATATGCCTTCACTCTTGGCTCTGCTTTAGATCTTCATTGTTGTTATTTTTATTTCTGTTTTTGCTATCACAAGTTTTCTGGGAAAAGGCACAGTTTTTTACAATGCAGGCAGTCAATCAATATTCACCGAGAGCATGTGGTGCCAGGCGCTCTTGCATAGCAATTGTGCAAAGTCTTTTTTTTAGAATGCCATTGTCATGCAACTGAACTCAAGACAGGAAAGCAAACTAGATAATTTTGCAGTAAAATATTGGAGAAATCATACAGAAAGCTCTCCAAAACATGAGTGTTTGCTTTAGAGAATTATGGATGATTTGTTTTCATATTGAGCCCTACTTAATATTGAACAGCTCATATACATATATACATATATCTATATCTATATCAATAGATAGATAGATAAATACTCTCATCACCAATTTTTTTTTCTGTGAAGATAAAGTTATTTCTCTTCTAGTGAGATCAGCTGTGCATAACATGGTACATAGAAAATAGTAAGAAGCCACAAATAGGAAAGATTACTGTAGCTGGAAATAAGACATAAGGATTGAGATGCAGAAAAAATAATCTGTTAATGTATGTACCCATACTACCTAAAGGACAGAGTGTCTCCTCTCATAGACAGGGGCCACATGTCACTGTGTCCAGTAAGGCAAAGCTCTGAGGAACTAAGGCCTTACTCTCTTTGGAATGGCTTGAGAGCATTTCCCAGAGGTCTGCGTGAAGCTTCTTCCTCCCTGTGGTTGTGTTGAGAGTCCGTAGAACTTTTAAGAAGAAGACCTATTGGAAGACGATTAGTTCACTGTGGGCTCTGTGCTCAGATGTAATTGAGGTACTACTCACAGGACCTTTCCCTATGACAACCAATTGTTAGATAAAGAACAAACCTGAACCCTGAGTCTCTCTGTTTGCCCAGGTTGCCATGAAATCTCTTTCATACATGTTTGTGCCATTGGGACATCATCGGCCATAGAGCCCTCATTAACATAACAGATTTCCAGGCCCAAGCTATAAGCTAAATAAATACATTTTAAAAATAAAATGCCTAGCCCTAGATCTTTTGTGATAGCAACATCAGGAGGACTGAGACAGGTTTTCCTTCTTGCTATTTCCATTTAAAACAGGGAGACCAGGGCCAGAGATTTGGCTCAGTGGTTCCAGCACCTGCCTCGCAAGCGCAAGGTCCCTGGTTCAATTCCCGGTAAACACATACAACAATGCTGGGTGTGGTGCACCCACTGGCAATCAGTACCTCATACCACAGATTCCAGGTGTGGTGGCTCAAGCCTGTAATCCCAGCACTCAGGAGGCAAAGGCAGGAGGATTGCTGAGTTCAAGGCTTGCCTGGGCTACACAGTGAGCTCAGGGCCAGCCTGAACTACAAAGCGAGACCCTGTCTCAAAACAAACAAACAAACAAAACAAAACAAAACAAAAAAACAGGGAGATCAGTAGTACAAGAAGCCATGAAGAACAGAGGGCTGCAGATGTGCCCTAGAATCAATGTCATTTGGTCACAGAATGGCTCCTTTATTGTTCTCAAAGAGATAAAAAAAGGAAAATTAAGGTCCCAAAGAAGTGAAATTAATCAAAAGGGAACTGGAAAGAGAGATTTGCTTTAGATTACCTTGAGTTCATGCTTCTAGTCCATTGTAGATAAATGACATATCTGATGCTACTTTAAAATATCTTGAAGATGGGCCCAGGATTTCATTCAAGTGGTACCATGCCTACCTTGCAAGCACAAGGGCTTGCATTGGATGCTTGGTACTGCAAATATAAATAAATGAATAAACACAATGACTTAAAGATGATACCAGGCACTATCATCAGTGATTGATTAAGTTCTAGGGAGTTAAGTTCTAGGGAGTTCTAGGTCTAGTGAACTAGCTTTCTGAAGACAGGAAGAAACACATTTCAAAAAGAAGCCCCAGGGTAAACCCTGAGCATTAAAGGCTCATACTGCACACATGAACTGAGCACAGTGCATATTCTAGAGAACTCACTAGAAATAAAAATTCACTGAATGATTAAGAGATTAATCATATAGAAGAGGCAGAAACTGCAAAAGAAAAAAAAACTAACACTGACTCAGAAAGTGAGTCAACTAAATGCATAACAATGTTTGACAGAGTTTTAGACTTAGAAATAGATGCATATTTTTAACCTGGATTTCAGAAGGCATTTGGTAAAGAATCTCATGGCCTTATCATGCTAAAGATACAGAAATGTAGGTTATATGACAGTATAAAAATTGAATTCATCAGTGATCCCATAAATCACAAGGAAAGAATTAATGAATCCATGTCAAACTCCATGGAGGTGTCAGGGAGGACTCTGAAGGTCTTTTCCATGACCCAGTTTCTTTCAGCATTTTAATTAAGCACTGATGCAATTGGAGGTATCATGACAGCACTGGATGACATACCACAAGGGTGTCTCCTATCCTGTGTGATGGAATCCTGGTTTTCCAAGATCCCGTAATACTCCAATTTAAAAAGAAAGAGAATGCAGGGGATAAAAAGACATTTCTCATACAGTAGCTGTTTAAAAGTCTGAATTAATGAGTGAAATTGAACCTCTTCACTCTTCCTCTCCTATGTTTTATTGACTTCAATCCATTGTTAGAGACACCTGGCATAAACCCATGTAAAAGTCAGATCTATGGGCATCTATATTTTTGACTAATACACAAAACACTGTCAGCCAGGTGTCACTATTTCTGGCTCATATAGGCTATATCTTTCTTTAAGAAACATGGTCTAGTGAAAACTTAGTGGTTTTTTGTTGCAAATTTAAATTTCTAAGCAAGAATTAGGGCTGAGCAGGCTGGATGCATTTCTATTTCAACACCAAACCCAAACAGCCCAAACTGGTGGCTAGAGACAACTTAAAGGGGCCTGTCTTCTGAGTCAGGCTCTTTGCTTTTCTGAGGTGTCTTTCAAAGGGCCAAACTTTGGTCTCCACACTTAAAATTACTTATGCTTTATTTCCTTGTTTCCTTTTTCATTCTACTTTTCTGTCTTTCTCTGTCTCTGTCTCTGTCCCTGTCTTCCTTTCTTTCTCCTTCCTTCCCTCTTGCACTACTCTTTTTGGCTGACTTCATTCTCTATTCAGGGGATCCAAAAGGAAGACTGTCCTTGAAACTTCCATATTCTTCTTGCCTAGGATCTGAGTTTCTTCCTTACTATGGAAATGTATGGAGTTCATGTGTTTCATAAAGAATCAGAGGCTCCAAGAGACTGGGTTTCCTCCAGGACGTCAAAGGGAGACAGCATTGGTCTTCTCTTGCGAAAGTGGCCAGGCAGGTCACTTTGCACAAAACACTGACTTGCAGGTTGAGTACAAAATTTTGGCCAGCACTCTCTCTAGTGGAGGATTTATGAACTGCCCCTCTGTGCTTCCGTGATTTGTACACAAATGTGTGAGCAGCTGCACCTGAAGATGGGAGATAGTCATGGATTGAGTAGAATCAGGAGAAGCATAAATGCCTCAGTGCTATGGAGGTATCTATCCACAGAAGAACTTCCAGTAAGACTTGTGCCCCTGAGACTCGACCTAGCAGGGAAGAGCAGCATGGAGAACAAACCAGTAAAGATACTGAAGGAACCTCAAGCTATGGAAAAGAAAAAGAAAAGAAAAGAAAGAAAAGAAAAGAAACAGGTTTGGAATAGGCCTAGTTTAATTTTTAATTTTGATTTGCAGGTAATTTGAAAACTGGGGAGAGGGAAAATTGAGGACAAACTATTTGAGTAATCCCCATCTTTGCACTGCCAGTGACATGCTTGGGTTAACCATATGCCTCAGTTCAACCAGAACAGTTTTGTTTTATAACATTTGTTCCAAATAACTATTAATAAAATCTTATTTCACTCTCTGTTGCATAATAAATTACTCGGTCCCTTCAGATATGTGAACTTTTTAAACATTTTTTATGAAGGAAATTAAATGCATGTACATCAAATCCATCTTATGTAGAAAGCAGAGACATACCAATAAGAGTAGATGTCGGTGGTTAAGAAGAATGAATACTATGGAAAGTCCATGAAGACATGAAAGGACAAATGAGATTAGCAATCCCTGCATTCATAAATTAATCAAGACAGTGAGGAGAGAAAACAATTGTCCACATCAAAAGCAAGGATCCCTAAGAACTGTAATAATGTTTAGAGGAACTTCAAGGATGCCCAGAAAACCACCACTTTATGCCAATAAGCTTTTCAATTCAAATGAAAATGAAAGCACACATTTAATATGTATAACCGAAACTGTCTCCCAAAGAAATGGAAGGTCTGAATAGCTCTACTTCTATTAAAGGAAAATTATGTGTAGTAAGCATTGCACAGAGGAAACTTGAGGCATGCATGGCTTCACTGCTATATTCACACACATATTTAATGTGTTACAGGAATTATTTCAGGAAATAGAGAAGAAAGCACTTCCCAATGCATTTTACGAGGTAGCATTATTGTGACAATAAAGCGAGTAAGCATATTACAGAAAAATAAAACAAGGGACAGACTTCTTGAGCAGACACAAAAATCTTCTAGAAAATAAACACTAAAAGATCATTTCTAGCAGTGTATAAAAAGGATAACAGACCACCAGCAAATCAGATTTATCTAAAGCACACAAAATTGGCTTAAAATTACACAACAAATCAATATACTTCACCATATTGGCAAAGAAAGAAGATGATCTACTTAATCATCTGAGTAAGTGCAGAAAGTCATTTTATCCAAACTATCAGCAAACTTAGACACAGTGGGGACTACTTTAACTTAATAAAAGATATCTGTAAATAATTGAGGGTTATCATTATATTTAAGTGTTCAGTCTTTATCAAAAAAAGGACAATGATATCTATTGGATGACTTACAGTTTCAGAAATATTGGATTTGATGCAGAAAGTAGTAAGATTTAAACAAATTCATGGATATGCATATTTTAATAGCATAAAATTAAGAAAGTGCTTAACAGTAAACTTAGAAAAAATTTTCTAAGACTTAAATGAAAATTGATAACTTTGCTGCATACATTTAAAGATGTAACTAAACACAAAAAATGCACCTTATGTATGTTTTTGAAAAATTGATAATGTACTATAAATTATTTTCAAATGGGTCTTTGGTTTCTGCACATTAATCAAATTATAGTAGAGTTTTGTTTCAGTAATTTATGTCATATTTCAGGCTTAAACTTGCTAAAACCATTTTGCTTAAACTTGCTAAAACCATTTTGAAGAAAAGCTAAATTAAATATAAAACCCCAGTAATAAAGAAAATTTAAACTTTTTATAAATACAAGCAAGTAGGGCAGTGCAGTAGTCTTCACAAAGTTACCAAAACAAGTATTTTTCAAAAGAAGACAATAGATTTAAGAAAGAAAAGGAATGGTTTTTAATAAACTAAGCAGAAACAAGTGGATATCTACTATGTGACACTTAAGCAACACAAAGAAAATCTTGAGCTAATGAATTCAGACTGAACCCATTGTACATGTAAACCCCTTCTGTGTGGAGTTCCCTTTCAGAGAAAACCTAATCCATGGTGAGAAAAGACAGAACAACATCAGAGCGTGTCCTGAGACGCTGTGCCCTCCCCAGCTGGGGACGAGGGCCTACGAGCATGTGTGTCTGTTCAAATATATCACAGTGTCCACAACAGCCTCACAGGTGACGAGGCTGTGAAGACTGCGCGGCAGAAAAGCAGAAGCTGGGAGGCTTGTGGCACAGATTTATCTTCCACAGCTTTCGGGGCTGGAGGCCCAAGAACCAAGTTCTTCCAGGGTTAGCATCTGTACTTCTTCTCCATGCGCAGAAACAGAGTTGGCTCTGGTGTCTCTTACTCTTCGTGTGAGGCCTCCTGGCCCTCTGACCTCCTTGAATCTTCTTTCCTTCCTTTAAGTTTGTATTTCCAAGTACACATTGGTGTTTAGAGCTTCAACATATGAGTTTATGTGGAGAATTAATTGAATTCATAATAATAAAGTATAGACTTAAAAATAGTATAACACAGATGAAAGATATTAATAGCCACTTGCAAGTTTTGTAACTAGTGGTCTAAACACTTTATAATTTAGAATCAGGCATTTATAAGAAAGTATTAGCAAAAAATGTTCCAAAGTATCAATCAAAGAAAGCAGATATAATAGCTTTAAATTTAACACAAGTGCATTATTTTGACTGGCTTGGATTTATTTGGGATATAATCAAGTGGTTTCCTTTAAATAGGGCTTTGACTTGGCTAGGATAATTCAGAGCCACATCGAAGGTTATGAATTATAATCCCCACTAATCCATTGTCCTTCTGACATATTAGAATGATTTCTCAAGATTTTACATCAATCACCTACCTCTATGCATTACACATGTGAAAAATTACTGTTTAATAAAATCCAGTTAAATCCCACAGTGTCTCAGTGTTTCACAAGAAATAAGCCCTTGTGTGCTGAGCAAATTTGAGAAGCTCGATTTTTGCCACTTCTTTCTCAGTGTCCAAGGAGATCACTGTGTAAAGACTCAGGAAATGATTTCCTAGGTGTCCAATATGAATGTCCCGAGAACACCCAGAAATGCAGGCTTCTTTCTTTTAGCTTCCATCAGTAAACACATATCCTGCATGTTCTGTGTTTCCAAGCATTGCGGGGTCTGGACACAAACATTGAAGGCAATAGCGCTTTGCCCTGAGAACTCGCACACACGAGATCATCCCGTGCGGTGAGGGTGCCGGAAGACACGTTTTGAAAACTGAGCTGAGGCAGAACGGAGCTTCAGCTGTTGGAGTACACTGAGGTTTCCCAGCAAGCATGGGAGGAGGAGCAGACGGAAAATCCCAGGCACAAGGAAGGTCAGAGAGACAAGCAAGACTTGGAATATAGCGTGCCACCCTTTCAGAGTTCAGCAGATCTTTAGGCATGATTCTTCTCACAGAAAACTTATAAAAAGAAGGGAGAAGAGAAAGACAGCATGTTACAAGTATTGTTAGAGATTTGAGCTTTTATATTTTAGACTTTAGGAGCAAAAGAAAATTCTCAAGCTGAATGAGATGATGGTGTTTCTATCCAAAGGGCTGCAGGGCCACCTGTGTAGAAACAGGATTTGCACCTATGAAACCGTGGTTATCGACTACGTTCACAAAGAAACCAGCAATGAAGTTGTTTGCAATTATTTCATTAATTGCTTCAATGATTAAAGACCAACTGTAAACAACTAGTGAGTTAAGTGTGAGAAGTATATTAGTAACACATCAATATTCTAGTTCTATAAAACCTGTCACCCACTGGTAGAGGTAAACAGGCCAGGGACACCCAGAATTCTTCACGCTTACGCAGTTCTCAGTGTCTTTAATGAGCAAACTACTAATGGCTTGTTTTCACTGGGCATCTCTGAGGGTGCTTGTGCACATCTTTTCACCTGAATTTGGCAAAAGCCTCTGTAAAGAGGAAAATGTCTTAGGGGAAAATGAATGACTTTCATAAAAGTTTGAGAGCAACTAAGAATAGAATTGAAACTGACTGTGCAGTTTCTATTTTAGCATTTATTCCAGTGTCTCACGCACATTCTCTCAGGAACAGTTCTCCAGTGCTAACAACCATCTTATGTGTCCGCTGTAACACTGGCAGCTGATTGTTCGCCCTGTGTGAGGCCATTGGCCCTGCTTGGCCTCTGCTTTCCTGGCAGCTGCTGCGATCATCCGCCCTTGGGTGTCAGGCTGCGGCCCACCCAGCGCAGGGTCATCTCCGGGTCCTCTGAGTCTGACTCTGTTCTGTGTTAGGTATGTCTTGGATTCCTGCTTCACCTACCAGGCTGTGATGTTGGGGACTATGTTCTGCTCCTATTGACTGTCTCTTACAGCTTTACTTGAAATAATTAAAGAGAACTTTCAAGGATTTGAGATTGCTTAAAAAGAATATTCTATTTTAACTACTAAGCATAGTATTACGAGTGCAGGAGGGTATTTTGTTTCACTTATTATTATTTTTTAAAGACTCTCAAGAGCAGCTATTTCCTTTATAATCCCAGCCATAGTATTTATCATTGGCTCTTGGGTTATTTTTTAAACATTATTTTTAAATTAGTTAGGTTAATTTATAATATCATCATAAACTTCTGTGAGTCCCACATTCAGGATTTCTTTGCCTATCCCTAACTCCACTTCTCATAGGCGCCACACCAAATTCCACAGGGGGTCCTTTGAAGGCTCATAAATAGTGCTTACAGTAATTTGGAACAGAATGTTTTTGATTAAACACACTGTTATGGTTCATCCTTACTATTATATATTGTTGCGCTTTATTTATGTTTAGGACCATTAATCTACATACAATACAGCACAGTCTATTCATTCATCACCTGTTGTACGAGTATCGGTGTCATCCTAAGCTTTTGTAAATTTCCATGGTATCAGTCTATAGAACTTAATAAGTGTTTCGTGTATATGTTTAAAAATTCCCCTTGATATGCACAAAGAAATAGTACTTTGCTTTTTTATGGATTTGAGTAAAATGTTATGGCAGGATATACAATTATTTTCTAAAGTGATTGAATCAATTATATAGTGACCAGAAGTAAGTTAGAGGTCCTTTGAATTTATAACTTTCCAAGTTTTACCTTTTATTAAAGCTTGATGTTGTCAAGCCTTTCAGCCTTTACCAATCAAAGGACTAAAAAGAGAAGCATCATATGGTAATAAAGTGCATTTTGCTCCTTACTAATCTGGTTAAATTTCTTCATGTATTCTGTATATCCTGTTTTATATTTATGACAAGCCTCTTTGAATTGTCAATATTTTATTGGATTTTGTATTTTTCTTACTAATATGTGTAAATTACCTGTAACTCCTTGATGATATATTGAAAATTTCTGCTCTTAGCTTGTTAGCTTTTCTTTGGCTCTAAATATGTGCTTGGATGATGGGTACTCATTTGAAAACTGAATCCATATGTTGTGATGTGGGCACTAATTGCACGGGTAACCTATAGCTTATTGAGGTTTTGGGGCTTCCGTCCATTACAGTCATCAACCTGATGGTCTTGAGAGCCATGTAGGGATTAGTATAACATACATATGTTCATGTCAGGGTGGGTTACAGTGACATTATGTTGGGCACTATGACCTGGCTCCTCGTCCCTTTTTCTTTATTCTGTCCCCAGGATCTGTTTTCTGGCTGATGTTTTTCCTTTGCAGCCAGCTGGGCAAGGACTGAATCTTTTGAAACCATGAGTTAAATTAAAGCTCACATCCTTCAAAAATTGTAGATGTTGAGTATTTTGCCCCAGTAACAAGAAAAGCTAAGCAGTGCTCTGATACTGTTATGGATAAGTAGGGATCAATGAATCATCTGAGCGCTTATTTGCTAGGCACTATGGAAAGCCTGACATTGCAAAAAATGGCCAACTCTCCAGTTTCATAATGAATAAAATATATATAGGGAAATGGATGGATGAAAATTATTGTAAAGTTTAAAAATATGATGTCATTGATAATCCCAAGTCCTGCAGGTGCTATTAAATGGTCATTCTATCCCAGAAGGACATTACCAGGAATTTTGGTCCCCCACATTATCCATTTATTCACTCATGCATTCATCAAATGTGTAATGAATACCAGTTATGTACCAGATAACTTATAAATGTTGCTTTGTGGGAGACAAACAAGAGAGTTAAAACACTCAGTTGTATATGAACTGTGTGTATCTGTGAAGAATTATTCTTGTTTCAGTCTCAGCTCTGGAATTTATGACTTTCCTTGTTTCATCATTCACTCTTTCATTCAATAATTATTTACAGAGTGACTCTTGCTTACATACTGTAACTTGGGTTTCTCATTTTATCATTGAGAAAACTGAGTACTCAAAAGAAAAAAAGAGACGTGTCTTGCTCAAGAGCAATGACTCATGATTTACAGCTTAATCTCTGGGGAATAAAGGACTTTCTGGAAACAAAGCGATGTGCATTGTCAATTTTTATCCTTCTCAGCTTTTCGTGGACAAAAGCAGGTATGTCCTGGACCGAGACTAAGACTAGTCAGAAATACAGTGCATTTGGAGCTGAGTAAGAGAGACAGAAGGCAGAGAGGAGTGGTAAGGAGGGGAGGGGAGGGGAGAGACAGAGGCAGAGAGAGACAGACAGACAGGTAGGCAAACAGACACAGACACAGACACAGACATAGAGATACAGAGAGATCCAAGATCCAAGAATTTTACCCTATTGAGCCGTGTTATTCTCTATTTATTAATATGTACTAATGCAATTTGATATCTTTTGAAGTTGAGTATTTTAAAATATACTGGTTTTTTGTTATAAGTACAAGAATCCTAATTGTTTTTTATTTCATTTCAATATAATTAATAATATAGGTTGTGAGGTTTGAGTAACCCAGGCTCTGTTTTAGGCATTTTGTGGATTTTTAACTCAACCAACTCTTATCCTTCTATAAACTCCATTTATATCTATTCACACTGTCATAATGGATTAATATACCTTGCACTTATCAATTTCAGAACATGAACCATAGACTATCAGCATAAACTGGTTGAATCAATGCATATGATAATAGTGGCCAAGACTTGAACCCGAGCACTTCATCTCTGAGATGGACTCTGAGCTACTTCACGATAATAATACTAACTGCAGATATTTGTGCAATATATACCAATGCCCATGGGCAGATTAAACTTTACCATCTGACTCAAAATCAAGCACTTTTCTCATTCTTTTCACCTAAATTGCAGCCTTTGAAGTGTATGAAGCATGTTCATCTACAGTTTTATTTATAACATACAGCCAGGAAAATAAGTAAAATTATTTCTTCTTCCCTGTTCCAGAAGGAAAACTCGGGCTCATTCTTAGAATATGTAACAAACTCAGGTGGCTATGTCAGCAATGAGCAGAAACCCCGAGGCTGAAGCCCAGTGTCAAGACTTCCGAACTGAGTCTCTCTTGTCCCTGTGCAGTTCTGATCCATGTGTCCAGACTCCTAAACCAGTGAGGGCTGCTTTGCCAACATGGTATGGACTGCGTGGATCACAAAGATGACTTCTTTCTGAAAGAGAACAGTCAGGAAGTCCACGTCAGAGGGGGAGGATGCAATGCCTGCCCGCTTCCCAAAGGCACAGCAATTTCAGGGCCAAACCTGTGGTGTGTCTGGGTGCACAGTTACCCTCCATGATCTGGGGAAAAACTAACTCTTCAGCTGCACCCCATTACCACAGGTCGTTAGATGTTGTCTTCCCAGGGTTTCCTAGTTCTGATCTCTCCATGTGTCTGACTGCTGTAGTTGTTTGCTTTTGAAAGGTCCAACTCCCCAGGAAGTGTAAACCTTTGGGCATTCGGGAGGGGGACACATGCCCATTCTGTTTTGCTCAGTCCTGAGCCCGGATATAATAGATGATTTTGCAAGAGAGACCATACATTTTACAAGGCAGGATCACAAATCAGATAATAGATAGTTTCAGTAAGGTGGGAGCATTTGTTCATTTCCTTACAAACACTATAGCACCTTTTCATGAACCCTAATATATATGATCCATTCTTGCAAGCTCCTGAGATATCTTTAAGAAATAAAATTGTATCAAAATTGGTTCAAACTGTTACATAAAAGTGTTATCTTTAAAAGGCACACAAGGGAGAGGATTGCCAGGACAAGAAATAGACTAAAGAGTAGAAGAAAAGGAGGTTATAGAATAAGGGATGCTATAATTAATGCTTTTTCTTTGTTTAAAATACACGAGAAGGATAACACAGATATAGTAATTTTCAAAAAGGAATGGCTAAATCAACTTGCCAAAAATGACAATTTGCTCAGAAAATATTCACAGTTAAGATTATAGTTCATTCTAATTTTATACAAACCGTTCCAGAGATTTAGTAAGCAGGCAATTTGCTTGAATTTATTTAGTAAGGCTAAGATAATCTCGATGTCAAATCATGCAAAAGCTGATGATCAATGAAAAGTCTATGTAAATATCACACAGAAACATAGTTGTAAAGATGGTCATCATGATGTTTGCAAGATGATTCTACTAATACATGAAAAACAAGAACTGATTTATATGTATGGCAGCAAGGCCGTTTAGTTTAATATTTAGAAGTGCCACTTGACTAGGAACAAGAAATACATTTTCTAATCTGAAAACTTTTGTAAGAAAAATGTTCAGAAAGACTATAGGAAAACATTCCCATCACCTTATACTTTAGAAGAAAAATATGTTAAATATGTTACAGTTGTGAAAATTATAAGAAAAAAGCTATACATCAAAGACACAACGAATTGGGAGAACATAATCTGAAAAAAAATGTATCTAGCCCATAGTGGCAAGGTTTCTCATTGTAACACCCTCTCCCTTGTAGCAGAGGGTGTGTTGGACCTGGCATTCACCTTTGGTGCTGGGCAGTGAGATGTTTCTATAGCATAGTTCTTCATCTGGCCACTGAGACTATTTATTTTCCTACTTTTAGGTCTAAGGCTATGGGCTAAATTCAGATTCCTAAATTTCTGAAAATACAATCTCCTGAACTATCATCTCAAAGTTGCAAGGCTCTCATCTTGGATGGTGGATGCCTGTAGGAAATATAGGAAGAGTTTCCTTTTTATTCACTGAGATCTTACTAGAATTTGACGGTGAGACAAAAATAAGTGAAAGGACCCAGAGGAAAAACCGCAGATGCCTTCTGAATGTTCAGTATCAACCTCAGGAGGGCGCTGTCACTTCCTGGTAGTGTCACAGTGCTACAAGGGACCCACAGACAGGCCAAGGAGGACACTTGAAACTGTCAGATGCAAATTTGTTATATACACTGCAAAGAAAAAATAACGGTCTGGATATCTGTGGACCTGGAGTCTGGCAGATCACATTTAAATCTTTTCCAAATTAAAGAGCTCCATAAGACTATCAATCTGTGGACTTTGAAGGTGCCGGACTCACCCAGGTTTCCAAGGAGGATATTACCCTCATCTAAAGACATTAACATCCTCTTTAATTTATTTTTCTAATTTTTTTAATTTTTTTTTTTTTTTTTTTTGCTTTTTGAGACAGGGTCTCGCTTTGTAGTTCAGGCTGGCCCTGAGCTCACTGTGGTGCCCAGGCAAGCCACCGCGAACTCAGCAATCCTGTTGTCTCTGCCTCCTGAGTGCTGGGATTATAGGCGTGAGCCATTCTTTAATTTATTTTTGATACTAGTTTCTTTGTGTATGGGTCATTCTCTTAAACACAATTTCCTAGATAGTATGTATATAAGAAAGTTTAACTATAATTCTTTTATGATCTTGGTTGGTGTAGACTTTGTAGTACAAATGGTCATTGTATTTACAAGTGTGACCAGTTCTGTAACCATATTATTTGTTCTGAATAAATATATATGTGCACGCACACACACACACACACACATATATATATAAATATATATATATATATTATATAAACCTTCCTGAATATGTATGATCCATAATTTTAGAGTTTAGGCTTTATGATGATGTTGTTTATGGAATTGTAAAGTAACTAGAATTCTTAGCTATAACTTCCAGAACTTGTTTCCCTAAAGAAGTAATAAAAAAGTCCTAACAATAAAAAGTAATGCTTGCATAGTGCTTGATGGTTTATGGAGCATTTTAAAATCATACAGCGAAGTAGATATTGCCAATGGCCCCTCTGCAAGTGGTGGGGTGCTGCTCTTCTGAACAGGGCAGGGAGGAGTCAGGATGTGAAACCCTGTCTCAAGCCCCCCAGTCTTGTCCTTGATACTGATTGTTTTGAATGTGATTTTGATAAACTTAATATCTCCTTCCTGCAATTATTGGGCATTTATACTTGTGAAAGAGAAAAGAGGGCCAACGTCCTATAATTAGGTAAGAATTATTTTTTCTTATTTGCACTGATAGACTTATTAGGTGGTACCCATGAAACATGCAGTAGGAAAATTGAAATTGAAAGTGCAGAAGCAGCAGATATAAACCACGGCAGCACGTCTGGACACATTTGGGAGTGTGGTAACCAGACTCAGTCACCTGATGACTTCCTGAGTCGGACCAGAGCGCCGGGGGATAACGCGGTAGCCGTGTTCACTCCGCTTTCGCACAGAATGGTTTTCAGGCTTCTGAAAAACACAGCAGAGAGCAGACACCGCCTGGTGTGTACTTCTGACGCAAACTGCAGCGCCGGTTGTAGTGCTTTCCACACGAAAGGGCTCCATGAGACCAGCCACACTTCACTTTGTGGACGTCACAAGCAGGTCCTTTGTGACATCCAAGTCTCACGTCTGGAAACTTCAGGGGTTTAGTTTTTCTAGTTCGTATCACTGACAGTCGGATCTATAAAATGTGTTTATCATATGTTTAAACACAGACATTTCCCCCAGAATTTCTACAGGTAAAATGTTAGCATAAAGGTAAAATGAGATAAATCATATAACTCAATAATTTTTGGTGGCACTGGAGTTTTACATCAGGACCTTTACACAGCTGTTTGTAAAGGGTCTTGCTGTTCGAGGCAGGGTCTTGCTAGGTTTGTAAAGTTGCCCAAGCTGAGCTCAAATGCATGATCCTCCTGCCTCAGCCAACCGGGGTGGCAGGATTGTAGGTTTGTACCCATACCTGACACTTAGCAAGATTTTAAATTTAGAAAACCTTTCTATATATCTGATCTTAAAAAAAAAAATCAGAAGTGATTTTATGTGTATACACAACTATTATTATTATCAGAGGCAAATATAACAAAATTGTAGCAGCCAAAAGACTGGCCAACTGCAACTCAGCTTGAAGTGCAAGGGCTGTAATTTAAAAATGAACTTGTTCTTCTTAATTCTAAAGGCCAAACTTTTTACAGATTCTGATACCGCTTATTTTACCAGTCTTCACTGTACACAAGGGAGTCACATCCTCTAATAAACTTAGCAACAACATAACACATTCTATTTCAGGACTCATCTATTTAGTTGGCTAATGTAGTTATCTGTGAGTCTCTTAAGTGCCATCTCTGGTCCTCTCAAATTTGAAGAAATACAGAAAGGAAAAGAGAAAAAAAGAAAGAAAAGAGAGAAAAGAAAAAAGAGAAAAGAGAAGAGAAGAAAAAAGAAAAGAAAAGACAAAAGTTTGCTCTATGATTTGGAATGGAATTCTATTCCTTAATGTATGACAATAAAATTTTTAAAATGTCTACATCTTTTAAAATAAAGGCTTTCTACGCTATAGCCTGAAATGATGCCATTGAGCACAGAAGCACAGTATTTGTCATATACATATTTCCATAGTTACACAGAGAAGCTAAATCAGTGTTTAGAATATTTTTTGTTATGAGATTATCTGTAATTTCCTCCTAACAATATTAGCTCCTGTAAAGTACAAGCAAAAATGTAAATAATTATGAATAGAGTAAGTAAGCAGACATCAACAACTATAATAACACTTGTCTGAATAGCTATTCTCATGACTCAAATACACATGTCATGCATATTATACTGAAGCATCATAACTGTACTTTCTTTCTTTCTTTTTTTTGAGACAGGGTCTCGCTTTGTAGTTCAGGCTGGCCCTGAGCTCACTATGGTGCCCAGGCAAATCACTGCAAACTCAGCAATCCTCTTGCCTCTGTCTCCCGAGTGCTGGGATTACAGGTGTGAGCCACCACTCCCAGCACTGTGGTATTCATTGCTGGTGGGCGTGAGTCACCACGTCCAGCATTGTATGTGGTTACTGGGATCGAACTCAGGGCCTTGCGCTTGCGAGGCAGGCACTGGAACCACTGAGCTAAATCTCGGGCCCTGTACTTTCTGATAGTAAATAATTTCTTGTTGTGAATGATGAAATCAATAAATTTCCAGATTCTAAAAAGTCACCCTGAGTCATTGGAGTATTATCAAATAAATGGGTTTGCAATTCACTGAACTAGATACTAAAAATATTCAGCAGCCTGAGTAGTTTATAAAATGTAGTTAATCTTTACAAATCAAGATTGTCCAACAACTTCAGCTGGATAAGATCATTCCCATATGTGGAAATTGAGAAAGTGAAAAATGCAAAGATACATCCAAGATTTTCATTTTGATGAAACTTCATAGAAATAATTCTCAAGAAAGTTTATTCTATTTTTTCTTTCTTTTTCTTTTTTAACTTTTTGCAGTGTAAACATAAGACACAAAAGTAGTGATACTGGTGATTTTATTATAGCACTGTATGTGGTTATACTTATTCTCTTATTAATTTATCAATCCATTAGTGTGAATAATTTAGAAATTACAACTTTTCATATATATTATTATATATGCATTGGAAAAAACATGGTGTAGGTAGAATTTAGTACTTTTCACCCTCAGGTACCCACTGGAAGGAAGTGGAAAGGGTGGGAGCTAAGAGGATAGATTAAGGCCATTGTAACAGATCTGGAAAAACATGATAAGAAGCTTGGGCAGCATCAGTGGAAGTGGGCTTGACCAAACGGGAAAAGATCTGAAGAGTTTCAGATGACAAAAACTCAATTTTGATTTGCCAAATAAAATAAGCACTGACTAAGGGAAAAAGAATAATTTGGTTTTAAGCAAAAAAAAAAAAAAAAAAAGAAAGAAAGAAAGGAAGTATTTTTTTTCTGTTTTAGTTAAAGGGAGAAGAATGTAAAAGAATATGTGATAATTGATTTGATTGACTTGAGGGATACATAGGTAGGGAGCTTTTCAGTCAAAAATGACTTTAAATAAGAAATCACCAATAGGGCATTAGGGTCAATCTCTCCACAGCCTTCCCTCCTCCTCCACCTTCTGTCCAAATTTTGGGTTTCTTGAATTCAGTGTGCTACTGGAAAGTTTATAATCCTTCTTTGAAGCTCCAAACTTCCATGCCATTTTTTTCAAGTGGGCATGTTATCAAGTGG
The DNA here is from genome assembly GCA_004025085.1 of Thryonomys swinderianus. Taxonomy (NCBI): domain Eukaryota; kingdom Metazoa; phylum Chordata; class Mammalia; order Rodentia; family Thryonomyidae; genus Thryonomys; species Thryonomys swinderianus. Next base: position 64,817 of record PVIC010003232.1, read on the forward strand.
GAAGTCTGAGGAGTGTGGCCGTGGGACTGTCTAACTTTGAGGGGGGGCTATTGTCATTTAAAGGGATTATCAGTATGAGTATTAGGAACACTCTCTTTCTACCTTAAAAATATCTGATTGGTTATTTCTGCAGTCTGCTCATTGGTCTCTAATAGCTCACACAAACTATCAATGTGATCTGCACCTTGACCCAACAGGGATGTGTTAGTTACCCTCATCAATCATGAGGCAAAAATATACTACAGCCAGATTTAATGAGGGAATTTTTCTAAAAGATTCAACCCATGGTTGGCTGGCCCCAAGGCAGGGTGGGAGGTAGAGGGGTAATAGCTCATGGGGGAACAGAAGGTAGGAAAGCAACCATGGCCTTGACAGCATGTTTAGGACATTTTTATTTTATCCCACTAGTTAGGGTGGGCAGCACTCGCACCTTTAATCCTAGTGCCCTTGAGCCTGACACTGCACCATGAATCATTCCCAGGGTCACATACTCTAGATACAGCCACTTCTAAAAAAATGCCCTCTTCTGCCCACATGAGACTGGGGTGAGGGAATCTGGACATGGCCGTACCCGGAGAGATAGAGGCAGAGGTCACCCCTGCTTTAGAAGACACTTCTCGTCACAGTGCCCTTGTTAAGCAATGGTGTGTATAATTCCACTATTTCACACTTGTGAATATGAATTGTTTTCTACCTATTTTCTTGATTTGATAGTCTTATGATTTTTTTTTACTCTATCATCTAATGGCATAAAAATACAAAAAAACAAAACAAAACAAAACAAAACAAAAAAAAAACAATGGGAGATAAATTTGCCAACCAAGGAAAATTTGTACAGGCCTCACCTTCAGTTCACAAATTTGTTTGTTTTATGTCCAGATGTTTCCTTTTGCCTCCTAAGCCCTCTTTCTCTTTATCACCCTGACACTGAAGTCAGAAACTGCTTTAACTCCTTTTGCTCAGACAAGGAAACAGGAAAGTTAAAAAGCAAAACAAAACAAATCCTCAAAGAGGCATGACATCTAAAAGAAAAATCCTTTGAAAGTGAATATATTTTCTAGCAATGAAACTAAACTTTGAACTGACACTGAGAAGTATTACTGGCACATATTAAATTTCTTTTCTATTCTTACAGAGCATTTCTACTAATAGTCATCATTTAATCCTCACCTCATAATATGACAGGAAACTGGAGTCAAGGATGGGGGAACCTGGCTATCCAATCAGTTCTTCAGATTATTTTCTGCACAATACCCCCCCATTATAGATTCAAATCTCAAAGGTGAACTTATATCCTTAAATATGCAAATTGCTTCCTTTCATGATTATTATTATTTTAATTCAAGGTTGTGCCATATGATGTGTATATTCATTGAGGGGTAGTTTATACATGCACATTTTAAAGCTTTTTAAGTTCGTTTCCTTCCCTTCTCCCTTCACTGGACCCACAAACTTAAATGCCAAAGCTTAAATGCCACATGATTTCTGTCATTTCAGTGATCCACAATGCCAAAAAACAGCGAAAGAAAAGATTGATAGAGAGGTAGTTCTCATGCCAATGTGAAGGCAATTAAAATGGTCGCTTTAAGAGTAATACGTTCAGTTTGTCCCTGAGAAGACTTTATTTGAGTTCATCAGATGTTAAACTAAGAAAATCTAAGATCAATTCCTGTTTCCGGAGAGTCAGGAGCTATTTGACCCCAAATAGCATTTTCTCTCAATAAGTCTCAGTTTGCTTCTCAGAAATTCTGCCACAGAATGGGCCAGCGGAAGAGCCGCTGGGAGGGTTTGCTGACCTCATTGTCCTAGTGGCAGCTGCTCAGCTGTCCGAAGTCAAAAGCCACCAGGAACCACACACAGACAAATGAACATGGCTGACGTTCAATAAAACTTTATTTATAAAAGCAGGTAGGAGGTTAGCATGCTCTGTGGAGCAAATATTCCCAAATTTACTTAAGGGAAACAAAGCATTTACTTCACTGCTTTCTTCTAGAAATTACACTCAAGTACAGGGTAGGGAGCCCGATGTTAAAAGTGACAACTTATCTCCCAGCTTTTTTTCTTTTAACTCTGTCGGTCTTTCATAAATGAGTGCCGGGAGGCTTTAGGAGATGGAAACCATGGCTGCCATTTTAATCCTGCAGCAGATCTTGGCTTGTTTTCTTGTTACTCTAATTCTTTCTTGAGAATAAAAGAAAGGGGCTGGAGATTTCAAGTTATTAAGGCAAGAAATTCATCAACAAGTTTAAGCTGTACATGTTGATTTTTTTTTCACATTTCTACTTTTAAACATGTTACATAAGACCCGTCCTAACGGTGAGACAACAGACGTTCAAAGAAGACCGTGGTTTAGGCCAAAGGTCCTAGGAGCAGCTTGGCTCTTTGTTCGACTAACAATAATAGTGAATCAGACTCATGGGGCATCTCTTTAAGCTTGACTTCTGTGCTTGTGATCACGTCCTTCTCTGTCTGCCTCCAAGAGCAAGTTCCTGAACCTCCCCCTTCATTTCTCTGAATCCTTTATTGTTCTCTAGCGTCTGTCCTTCCTACTTCAGACTTTCGGTTGCTTTTTAAACGCCCGTACACATTTCATTTTTTCTCAAGTACCTTTAGAATAGTTACACAAAAGAAAAAAATTGCTCAGACGCACCACAATGTCGTAGGTTGGTGTTGAACATACAAAGCCTGCAGACAGATGAGGCCCATTCAAGGTCTGGCTGTCCGTGGGGGTTACCTGAGCGTTCTTAAATTAACCACTTTACCAGGGTCAGACCCAGGATTCTCGTCTCTGAAACTGGGTTAGTGTTGGTTTTCCATCTTTTCTACATTTCCTCTGTGAATCACATGTACACAGGTTAAGGAAACATGATGGCATTAAATTGCTGGTATTTTTTTGTTATAATCACTAATAATATAACAGTGGTAGATATAATTTAAATAGCAGTGGGAATGGCCTGTATTTTTTTTTTTTTTGAGACAGGGTCTCACTTTGTAGTTCAGGCTGGCCCTGAGCTCATTATGTAGCCCAGGCAAGCCTCGAACTCAGCAATCCTCTTGTCTCTGCCTCCAGAGTGCTGGGATGACAGGCGTGAGCCACCACGCCCAGCAAGGAATGGCCTGTATTTTAAAATGTATGTAAACAGATCGGTTAACACTGGTTCACTACCATCCATAGCTCACCAGAGCCTCCCAACCCCTCATCCTGGCCAATGCTCACTATCTTTCATAATTTGGGCAGCAGTTAATCTGAGAGGTGTGAAGCAATAGCTCATTGTGGCTTTAATTTAATTTCCCTAGTAACTAGTGATGCTCATCATTATCTTCAGCAATCTTTTACTTTGTCTTTCTTTGATACATGACTGTGTAGATTAACCCCAATTGTGTCAATGTAATTTGGGATTACAAATTGGGTTTGGGATACTGGGAGGAGGGTGTTACTAAAACACAGGACTGGCTGTGTTGGGCATCCATGGGTCCCTGACCTTAGGTTCTATTTTAGGCCCACACCTCTTCCTCTACGACCACGTGCTGTGAAATAAACAATTTTATTCCACCACACCCTTCTACGGTGATGGTCCTGCCTTGGAACCTACCAACTATGGACTGAACCCCCTAAATGAAAGCCCCATTCTTTTAGACAGCAGGTGTTAGGTGCTACGTCCTAGCAACAGAAAAGCTGATTAATATAATAAGTAATGAGAACTTCTTGTGATTTTTAAAAAACACTTATTTTTTTTTCCATGAGCTGCTTGACTTATTTCTGCACACTGGATATTAAACCATTACCATCTCAGTTAAATGGGTAGGTTCTATGGGGGTTCCACTTTTCCCTTGTAGTAACTGTCAGCTCTGGGGAAACTTTTCTTGATGATTCCATGACAATTAGAAATAACTACTTTTAAACCTATGATATGGGCCTGACAACAATTTCTAAATAAAACACTACGATGAGGTTGGGTTAAGAATTAAAAATACACTAGGCAGGCCGGGCGTGGTGGCTCATGCCTGTAATCCCAGCACTCAGGAGGCAGAGACAGGAGGATTGCTGAGTTTGAGGCTTGCCTGGGCTACATAGTGAGCTCAGAGCCAGCCTGAACTACAAAGTGAGACCCTGTCTCAAAAGGAAAAAAAAATACACTGGGCAGGAGATTTAGCTCAGTGGTTCCAACACCTGCCTCACAAGTACAAGGCCCCAAATTTAATCCTTGATATCAACGAATATGTATACAGAGAGAATATAAAATTTTGAATGATCAAATCACAGGGCCAGAGATAAGAATTATAGAGAAGAAGATGGAAAGTATGGAGGATTTATATAAAGGAAAAGAAGATTCATATTTTACTGATATTTCACAAACTACCTTATAAGATTAATAGATCCCCATTTAGATCATGTCCATTGAACAAAATGCTATTGAATTAGAAAAATATATTTTACCTAGGAAAGGCTACCATGGATAGAAGATAGGTTAAGAAATATTGAATGAGACAAACAGAAAATACCATTGCAAGCAATAAAATGTGTCAATTAGAATTATTATTAAGCTGGGCATGGTGGCTCACACCTGTAATCCCAATACTCAGGAGGCTAGAGGCAGGAGGATTGCTGAGTTCGAGGTTTGCCTGGGCTACATAGTGAGCTCAGGGCCAGCCTGAACTACAAAGTGAGACCCTGTCTCAAAAAAAAAAAAAAAAATATATATATATATATATATATATATATATATATATATATATATATATAATTATTATTAAAAGCATTACAAACCCAAATCTACAATATAGATTTTTGAGTAATTTTAAGTAATATCAAAGAATAAAAGTATGTGCCTTAAAACTCGTGGTTTAGCTTCAAAAATATACAAGGCAAAGCAAAATAAATACAGTCATGTGAAAAAAACTATAAAAACAAAATTGTTTCTATAAATGAACTAGTAAATGAGATAACCTTGTGTCAGTACCAGTTCAATAAATCTGAGAAATAATAAGTCAATTGAGGAAAGTAGAAAGAGCTGTACATATTTTTTAAGGTTACTATGTTTTAAAACTATATTTTTAAAATAGGTATACTTCTATGTCAGTTAAATAAAATAATAGGCTAAAACATAAAAGTAATGTTAGAAGAAGCATACAATTTGATGAAATAATTAACTGCAAAGCAATTAATTCCAAGCACTTCTATTTTTGTAAAATGGCAAGCATTAGTTTGTCTTTATCATGCAGGACTTTTTAATATTCATACATGTATGCTATATGTAATATTCTCATTCCTTGTGTGGAATTGTTCCATGCACATAACACATTTTCATTTGTTTTTCATCCCCATCTCCCTCCCTCTTTCCTTCTTCTGTGTAACTAGTTTATATTAATAGAGAGAAAAAGACGTTTTTAGCTTTAAAATTTAGCTCTGTGGTGTTATTTTCCTTTAATGGCGATAGCATTAAATTTGTAATTTGCTTTGGATACTGTGGACATTTTAACAAAGTTAATTGTGATTATTGAATGTGGGTTTGTGTGTGTTATCTTTTATTTCTTTCTGCAATGTTTTGCAA
>PVIC010003233.1:0-70485 GCA_004025085.1 Thryonomys swinderianus
AAAAACTGGGTTTCAATGATTACATATCAAACTAGCAGCTGAGGATAGAGCTCCGTGGTATCACACCTGCCTGGCAAGCCCAAGATCCTGAATGGGATTACTGGTACTAGGGGAAAAAACCCCCAAAAGACTAGCAAGGTGCCTTTTGTGCTCTGCTTGTGTCCCTCAGGCAGACAACTTGAAGAACATATGGAGGGTCTTTGGCTCAGGTTTCTGTGTTGGTGTTTGAAATGTGGTGAGCAAGACACCCTCGTCTATCCTACTTTCTTAGGAATTGACCACAGAAATCTTCAGCTGACACTTATTGGGAAATTACTGCAGGTCAGTTATTTCAGTACCTTCTAAGCAATAGCTTTATCTATCCTTATATCCACCTGTGAGGTAGGTTCTGCTTTACTTTCATTTTAAAGAGGAGGAACTGAGAGTTATAAAAGCTAATTAGCTTTGCCAAGACCACACAACTAGAAAATGGGGACATGTTTTCTGTTTGTGTTTCTGAGGTGAGGATATGAACCCTGGCAGTTTCACTGCAAAGCCCGTGTTCTGAGAAGCTCTGTTCTTCAACTCCCAGTCCTGTGACTCTTCATGTTCCATATCTTGTTGAAGAGAGCCAGACTTGCTTAGGAATATATTCAGCTTGCAAGTCAGACAAATGTGAACCGGGGTCCAGAGCATGGCTTCTGATTTGTAGCTCACAGGCTCCTTGATATCTCACCAGTCTCCCAAAGATGGCACGAATCTGTGTGTACTTTGAATTCTCTCTGTAAACAACACGAGGGATCACATACATCTCTGTCATCTCACACCAAGCCACACAGGCTGGGCTCAGGGGGTTTTCTTGGAGTTGGCACTGGTTGCCTTCTGCACATTTCTGTCAAGGCCCCAGGCTCCGTGTGCACAGTATGAAGGATATTCTTCAGTTATCCTCCATACCACAGCATGAAGCAAACCCTGCACCCCCTCAGTGGTAGTGCCCTCAGCTCTAGCTGCTTTCCAGCTCTGGCTCTGTCTCCATAAAAACTCCCAAGACAGTGACTTGAATTTCATTTCTGCTTTTTCTGGACAGGTAATTATTTTCTTAGTCTGGCACTTCACTTTCCAATAGGGATCCATCTTCCCTTTGCATTTAGTTTATATAGGCCATCCTTCTGGAAGGAGACCCATGACATAATGTGGCCAATAATAGCATTGCATCCCTTCCAACAAAGCAACCAGCCCAGAGATGGACAGGAGACTCAAGATAGGCCAGAAAGACCAGGCAGAAGTGATGGGATCAAGGATGGAGGGAATCAGTTTGGATGGACAGGCCTAGAGGCGCTGGGAGCCAAGAAGAATAAAATCAGCCTAGAGAAAAGGAAGACAGGAAGATGGGCAGAAACAGACAATGGTATTAAAGCTTTGGTTCCTTCCACACTTAAAATTTCCAGGGGAGCCAATAAACAAGCTTTTGTGATGATTTCTCTCACCAGTAGACTTTTGTGACACTCTTCCATAACATCTCTGTGCTTGGATAAAATTAGGAAAACATATAAAAAGTAATCAAAGTATACATTAAAATCTCAAGAAATGACCCTTCCACACACTTCCTACACATACAGTAGGAAATGGTCATTCGGTCTGAGAAAATAATCTTCAAATGAATGCTACTTTAAAAGAACATAACAGAAACCAACTTGATTCATTCTCAAAATCTTTCTAGCTGCATTCTTTGGGGTTTTGCTTCTGTTATGGAAATTAAGAAGTGATATGCATGAAAATAAGCATATTAACACTTGCCACTCAGATCTGTAAAGTACTGTATTTGTTACTTGCCAAAATACGCAAACAATAAGACTGGTACGTGTCCGTGTCAATTGTTTGATTTAGATAAACCTTGTTACTATTACTTATCTGTTACTACAGTATGATGCCTTTACTGTGCATCATATATAACAAACTATCCTTCAGTTATTATGCTTATGTATTTTTCATACAGAAGAATTGCAAAGTCATACTTTTGATGCATTCATTGTTTAGACTTAGATGTGTTTTCAAATGTATGTGATACTATTGTAGTTTTCTAACATGAAACATTTATTACAAAGGCAGTGAATTTTACAACAGCTCTCCAACATTATGTATTTCTTTAATCAGCAGCTATGACAACAGAATTTCCCTGGTTTAGTATCTTGATGATGATTACTTTTGGAAGAAAGTGTTCTTAGCCATCAAGAGATGAAAACCATCAAGAATTTGGTGCCCTGTGCAGAAAACCAAAGGGACTCCTAATATCTGCAGGATTCAAAGTAGTCCCTTTGGAGGCACAAGTTGGCTCTTGTGAATTACAGTCTTTCGTTGAAGAATTTTAGTTTTTCCACTAACCTCTCTTTGTATTTCAAACCTTCAGAAGGAAAACATTTCAGGTTCCTATCAGGGGTAAATCAACTACCCTCCGTTGAATCTATTCAAGTCCAGCCTCTCTTAGGAAACAGAAAGCTGACGCGTTCACTCACCCGAACGCATGAAATTAATGAAAAACAAAGCAAAACAGGCTCAATCCACTCATCACCTGCTAAAGAGAAGGCCTGTGATTTAAAATTAGGTAATTTTAGGATTAAGTTTTGTCAGTTTTCTCTCACACCTTCCCTTAGAGGAAAACATTAATCCATGGCTGAAGACCCTGTGTTTATAGTAGGGACTAATACAGTTAATCCATGGACAATGAAACTGCCTTCGTGTGCAGTTTCTCTGCCTTCATCTCTTTGACTAAGCATGCAGGGAATCACTTATGTGCCCCTCTTACCTCTGCTTGCAGGGAACTGCTTCGACAGGAAAATCCACTTCTCTGCACGTATCTGGGCTGGATATAGAAACAACAGCATATATAAGGTGATACTGAAGACATATTGAAATGTTGAAGACACTTATGAAGGGAAATTTAAAATCCAATTCAGCCTTTTTAAAAGATTGTTGAATTTTTATACTACTAATAAGACAAAAATGTGTTTTGAAAGATCTTAGAAAGTATTATCAAGGCATTTTTAGAAAGTAAAAATTGAGCTCACAGTCAAGTGAAATGGGTCAGACACACAGGTTTAAATATTGCATGGCTTCTTTTATATGAGAAATCCAAAGCATGAGTAAATTAAAGAGAACAATAAAAAATAATTAATAAGAAATAGGGATATGTTTGTTTTTGTTTTTCAAAAGGGAAGGGTACCAAGAGATGGAAAGAGTGAGAGTGGCCGGAAAGAAGGGCACAGATACAGATGTACATGTACCAACTCTCCATGAGAAACATGATCACTGTGTGCATATGATCATCATGGACTAATAAAAATTGAAGAAAATGAAAGTAAAGGCTTTTAGAAATTCCAACAACCAAAAATAGCCATATACCTGTTAAAATTTTCTAAAAACCCAACTACAGGATTGGATGTAAGTCAAACTGGAGAAAGATCTCTAAGGCTTCCTCCTTAGCCAGGCCTCTGCCCTTCAGCTGCAGGGCCATAGGGTGCCCCTGTTCGTGCTAGTTCAGTGGTGGCAGCGGTGGGAGGAAGTTGGTGTTAAACAGTGACTCTTCACTTGTGCAAATACTGAAGGAAATCTGCCTCTGTTTATAGACATCTGGTGATGAGTTTCCTTTGAAAATAGTCCCATGACCTGTTATATTCGGAATTGAAACAGAAAAACACTGGATTGATTGGAATTTGGATAATGATTGCTAGACTTGACTTCATCACATTTTATTGTACATAGACTGCGCTTTGAGCATTAGTGTCCCATTTGGAAAATAATGGCTAGTCCCATCTCCCTCTTGAAGCTATTTTGAAGACTGGGGAAAGAAGATATGTCTGGAAGTGAGTGTTTTGAAAATCCAAAAAGAGCACTGAAGAAATTTAATAATATCATAGTACTCAATTTCTCAATATGACTTTTTAACTTTAAGAATCTAAAGCTTATCTCTTATTATATTCCCAAGATAACATGATTGGTTTTGTTATTTCTATCATGTATAGAAATATTTGCAACTGAAATGAATTCATTCAAAATATTTCATATTTTTACAATGAATTGGTTTTGGCAGAATAATTTCATCCATAAAAGACTGGTTTATGGTATTTGGTTTTGCTTAGAATAGTTCAATAAACTTAAACACATATACACGAAATGCTTTGATGCGAAGAAATGCTTCTACACTAAATGACCATAAAAGGATGAGGTGCTGATCACACTGGTGATATCTATTTATACACACTTAGGAAATGATGAACAGAAGATATTTAAAATGTTTAAAAATGGGATGACACATGGTTCTGGTTAAAAACAAGAATAATCAAGATTTCCTTTAATTCTAAAGAAAAGGAATACAATGTTAATGTTTTCCTTTCATAGTCTTTAGTTGGTAAGTTCTTTTCTTTTTTTTTTTTTTTTTTTTTTTTGAGACAGGGTCTTACTTTGTAGTTCAGGATGGCCCTGAACTCAGCAATCCACCTGCCTCAGCCTCTGGAGTGCGGGGATTACAGGCATGAGCCACCACTCCTGGCATTATGGTGTGTGGTACTACTGATTGCTGGTGGGTATGAGCCACCACGCCTGGTATTGTTGTATGTGGTTACTATCTCAGGACCTTGCATTTGCTAGGCAGGCACCAAAACCACTGAGCTAAATCTCCGGGCCTAATTGGTAAACTCTTGGGAACCTGGGCTAGAAAATCTTTGTTTTTCCCATGTATTACACAGATGAGTCCAAGGTCTTCTGTTCCTTGTTTCTTCCCAAAGAGCATGTGAAATGTGTGTTAGATGACACATCATGGGTGCATAGCAGCAAGTATTGGGTGTATGAAATGAAATATATTGTTTAATCTTCTCACTGGATAGTTGCTGGTAAGAGCTAAGGGTTTAGAGATGAACAAGGACTAAATATCTCTGGGAGGGAATAATTGACAGTATTTAAATTCACACAGTTCTTCCACATATGAGGGAAGAGCAGTACTTAGTGTGATTTCTATAAAAATTATATTTTAAAAATATTCTTACTTGGTTGAAGAAGTTTCTTTTTTTCTAACAGAATGATAATGAACAGAATATTTTAAACAAGGAAACCACCATTACTTTGTAATGTTGAAAATAATTACCCACCTTTGAAAAGAAAGGATCTTTCAAATGTCCCTGGTCTAGTTTCATGTTATACATATCAACAGAAGAAAGAAAACTCTGAGGCTCCTTCTATGTCCTTGAAGACCACCGTTTGTCACTCTGTCTTTGACACATAGTCATTATGCTGGTTGTGAAAGTCAACCAGCTCCTCAGGACCTGCACAAGAGATTTCAGAGTAAGTATAAAGCTTCTTCCCAAGGAAATTACCTCAAAAGTGTGCAATTTACTAACCCCTGGAGACATTTCATTCTGTAAATAGCTTCAAGAGAGCTTTCTCTACATTAATTATGGCTGAAACTGGACTTAAGCATATCTGGAAAATATCTTAAAATTACTTCACAATTCTCTTTTTACACAAAGCTGATGGGTTCAGTTTTCAGCATTTTTACAACATACACCATCGGACTGCATTTGAATTCTGAATCAGAAGCTATGATTTTACATCATGTTAGAGATACATATGCCAGAGAATAATTTAGAAATAACTGGAAGTGAAAAATTTAGTATTTTTTCTCTAGTTTGGACAAGCTTTGTAAAACCTTTTCACTAATTTCATGTATAAGTTTATTAGGCTAAACAAAATGAAAAACACCACAGCTGAAATGTTTTTGTCTTCCCTTGTCCAAATGTTGTCAACAAATTTTGACCTATTTTCAGTGTAATGAAACTGATACTTATTGCACCTTTTCTACTAGGAAATGATAAACACCATGAGCAGACCAGAGAGGGAAGGTAGCTTCAGCGTGTTTACACAAGAGACATCCACCGGAGTTCACAGACAGCTCAGGCTCCATCTTTGCTCTAGCACCTGCAGTAGCGCAGCAATTACAAACATGAAAAGGACATCATTTGTTCTCCTTCCCCTGAGTTTAGCCTGCAAAAATCCAAACCCATGACCCTAAAGGCAGAGCCCTTCTGAGATCTGGAGGATCTGGGGATGCCCGGATGTGGGCTCTCCTGCCAGAGCAGGGCACCATGCTGTGGCTGTGCCTTTAATCTCTCATTCCAAGACAATGTTTCTTTGGCTGAGTTTTTTTTTTTTTCCTTTTGTCCTTGAAGATGTTGAAAGGGCTTCTAGGTCAGATGCAGATACAGATGCATTAGCACTGACAGGAGTGTCATTCTTTCTTCTATTTAAAATAGCACTTTGGCACTTAGGGTTTTGAGACTCGTAATCATGTCTTTTCATTCTAAATTATCAAGTCCTTTTACGACTGCTCCTGGCAATTCCAGTAAGGCCTGATGACGTTCCTGCCTCAGAGTTTGTGAGTATAAAGTCTGGAACAAAAGGTACTAAGATCTACTGCAAAACAGATTATTTCCATCCAGGAAATAATCTCAGGAAGTGCAAGTATTCATGAAGACCACACTGAAGCGAACTTGAGTGTTTCTCCAGCTAGGTTATTCTTATCTGTTTCCCCAGACAGCGTCTATGGATTGAGAGCAGTTATCTCTCATTGCAAATCTCTGCAAACTGCACTCCTGAAGCCGGCGCTGTCTGTGTGGAAGTAAATGATCACTATTTGCATTTGCAAAATTTTTAATGGAAAAATGCTGAGGCCATTTCTATCGTGTCTAAAACTTGCAATACTAGTGCAAGTTGCTACAAGGCAATTATTTACATAAATCTTTTCTTGTTATTTCCTTCCTTCTTATCTTGCTAATATTTATTTTGACTGCTTTGCGGAGTGACTTTGACTTCATCCAGGATGAGAACAAGGCTGAGTGAATGGTGCCACCCAGGTAGTGCCTAATAACAGAACTGCTGAGTGCTCACTTTTTTTAGACTTTCTTCTATGTGCATTAGGAAAAGTATGTGTCTTTGCCATAACTTGAGCCATGAACTTTTAGTTTCCAAAAATATAGTTAGGTATTCACAAGATCAACTGTGCTTATAAATATTTTATTGTATTCTCCAAATATCCTTGTATTTGGAATCAGATTTGACAGTTTGGCTGGAAAGGAGTAGCTGGAAGCATAGAGATAAAGTGAAATCACCTGCAGTGATTTCCCCAGACATTTATAAAATCCATATCAGATTCTTGTCAAATGGTTCATATTTGGAGTGTTTTTAGGTGTCTCTTTATACCAAGAAAGGATTTAAATCTTCTTTGTTATAAAACAGTGGCTTTCAAATTGCCTTAGATGGGTCTCAGAGGTCTATTATAAATACAGTTACTGGGGAGAAAGAGGAGCCCAGAAGCCTGTGTTTTAATCAGCTCTGATGCTCACTACGGTGGAGACCACTGGTGTAAATAAATAGAAAAGGATTGTGACCCTGCTATGTGAAGTTTATGAGTAATTTAACAGAAACATATCAGAAATTAGAATAAACCTACACGATTATTTTATCTACTTGTTTTTCATTTGGGTTTCATGCAGAATGACTCAATTAAAATAATTTAAAATTCTTATTTGATTTAAACAAGTCTTTATTAATGCTATTTCAACATTATCAGATTACTTTCTTATTTATGAGAAAAGGGTAATCAGTGTAAGTCATGTGTATACTAGAAATTCAGATTCCAATTTTTTCTTTCTGTACAATTATTGAATCTCTTTGTTCATCATTCTAGACTGCCTGCTAAGTGATAAATTTAAAGGTGAAAAGAGAATTCTACATGTAGAAACATCTTCTAGAAATCAGTACTTCTTTAAAAGTCATGTACTTTCTAGAAACTTTCTAGAATATTCTAAATGAGGAAAGCAAATAAATCTATAAGATGGCACAATTCATGGAACAATATGAGTCAAGGTTGGTTGGTATTTCAGAGATGAAAGACAACTTTGGATTTATTCGGGTTGTGATACAACAAAAGGTAAGCAACCATGGAAAGAACATTCACAAATGTAAATTTCAATAAACTTAAAGGGGAGTATGATAGAGGATTTCACTGGATGTGCAGAAAAGATCGAAATAGAGTTAGCCATCTCCTAAAGGAAGCAATGATCACCATTTCTCCTTTTGCATCTGGAAGCTGGTTAATTACACATTTCATTCCCATTATCCTTGATCACTACAGCCTTTTGCTAACTTGATAGAGTCAGAAATCTGGAGGCATCAGAAATGTTCAGTTCTGTTTTCTGCTTTCTACCTCAGACTTATAGACTGGGGAAATATTCCCATACCCCTGCCTCTGTTCCCCTCTCATGAATTTTAACTTGTTCTCTTACCTGTGAAAAGGAAGGATTGTGTCACACAGATTCACTTGTGACACTCAATTCAACTCTCCTCTGATTTTCTCTTTCTGATTACCTGGCTAGTAGAGTAAAAATTACAGATGATTTAATAGTTTTGCCATAATTTACTCTTATTTTGGGGAAAGGATGATGATTTTGGTTATCAAAAACATGTTTTCTGGATATTTCTTCTAGTATTGTGATGGATTTACATTATGCCACCCACTTTTTCTCTGATTCTTTTTTTTCCCCCTTGAAAAATACCTACTGACTGGCTAGGGTTAAATGTTGAACTTTCAGTAATGAATCAGAGAAGAGCCTCCCTTAAGCTTTCCATTTATGACTCTGACCTCATTAACCTGATCTTTAACCTCTAACCAGTTGGGCTAACCAGTCACAAATGCGCACTGACTTCAGAAAAAAGCAGGTCCCTTGACTTCCCAGCCCAGCTGTACTTGTCAGATGCATGTATGGATGAGATAGAAGCCTGTTAACTCTTAGCATCCTCAAGTATAACACAGTCACTGTGATTTCACTTTGCAAGACACTTGCTAGTTGGTTTGTGATAATATATTTACACCCTGTAGGTGAGATTCCAGTGCTTAGCAAGTGTCCAGTATTTGACAGTTGAACAGTGGTAGAGATTGAATTGAAAATTAGGGGTTATATTTTACTGTATAGGATACTTAACCACATAGCATATTAAAATTGGTACAAGTATCTCATGTGTAATCAAAGAAGTGCACCTAAAGGCAGAATGATGTCACCCCTTTCCCTCTTTGCCCCCCAAGAAAGCATGTACAAAACAGTCAAATGCAAATAATATGAAGAGATCATGGCCAGGATTCCCAAACCATTATTTCCTATTCTCCTATGGGATTTTCCAGGTATTCACAAATTTTAGTCTGTCATGTTGGCAGAAGCTATTGAGAAAGGGATAACAGGGAAGTAAGGAATGAAATAACTTTTACATATGCTTTAACTTGTGGGGAGATTTCTTAGCTGCCTCTTTCTCCATCTCTTTCTTAAGGATGCTCATCACGAAAGTGAAGTACAAAATGAACACAAGAGGCCATTCGTTCAGAGGCAGAAGAGATTCTCTCCAGGTATATTATTGTCTGCACCTACAGAATCACTCTTTGGTACACAGGTTATTTAGTAATTTATAATAAATATAATCTTTTTATGTGTGCATAGTTATTTCTTGAAAAGCTTCATCACACTGGGTGAGGGGAATAAAGTCATGAAAGAGATATGATCCATTGTTTTCAAGAGCAAGGGCTGGCATTTTTTTCTATTAAGGCCCAAACAGTAAATATTTTTGGCTTTTCTGGCTCTGTAGCCTGTGTATTGATATCCTAACTCAGCTATAACACAGACCAGTAGCCAGAGACCATGTACAAATGAGTGGGTACAGCTATATTCCAATAAAACTTTATTTACATTTGAGTATAAATGACTCAAAAGTAATGAGGGAAAAGAAAAAAATGTGATGGTTAAAAAAAGGAAACAAAGCTTATATATATGGGGGGGTTGTAGGGTTAGTAGGGGAAGGTGAAAAAATGAAAATTAAGTCATGTCGTATACAGGTACAAATTCTCAATGTTGAGCATGATCGTGAGATATATATATGTGTGTGTGTGTGTGTGTGTGTGTGTGTGTGTGTAATATACCAACAAAGATTCAAATTTAAAAAAAAATTTATTTACAAAACCAAGTGGAGGAATGATCAGGCCTTTGTTTGCCAACCTTTGGTTTAAAGGGAAAAACAATTACAACAGTGGTACAACTGCATTATAGGAAGACCAAGGTGCTGGGGATCATAAGTAGTGGTCGTGAATGGGAAGGTTTTAAAACCAAGAAAGATAGAAAGACACTTCAGTCTAAGAGCACATTTGTGGGTGTGAGTTAAGACTATGACTAAAACTACATATTGTGGCAGAAGTGTGGCAATTGTGGGTTGTGGCGTACAGGATCAGATGAGCATATTACACATAGTATTAGATGCAAGAGATCACAGCAATTGCATTGTGTAGAATCTTCTAAACCAAGTGGAGGGATGTTTACATCATCAAGATGTCCATGAGGAGCAGTTGAAGTACTGAAACCACTTGGTTGATACAGTCTAATCAATGTTTTCAAGAGATTACTATGGCTTCCCCACAGCAGAAGCAAGGCTGGAGGTAGGGGGTTGGTTACTTAGGGGTCCTTCAGTGTCAGAGGTGAGAACTGACACAGAGGTAAGCCATGTTGCTCATGAATGGAATCGGCACCTTGGCTGATGGAGCAATGACTGAGTCAGGAGAGGAAGCCAAGACCTTAGAGCTCAGCAAGGGCCAGGATATGGAGAACTCCTAGGCCAGGGGAAGGAGTATGCATTTCATTTTCAGTGCAATAGAATATTACTAGAAAGTCTCAAGGAGAGAAAAGCCACGAGTTGCTTACATGTTGATTGTTCCAGTTCACAGAGTAGATTATGAAAGGGCAATGGCAGAAACTCAGAGATAAGGAATGAGCTCCAAGTCTGAACGTCAGGTTTGACTGTCCTACACTCTTGCTCAGGAAATCCGTCGTGACATAAGTCTGCAAAACCCATGACAGAAATTATTCTGTTTAACAGTTACACAAAGTGTGTTTGATTGAAACATGTTGTTATGCATGAAACTCATTGTAACAACAACAGAATTCACAGAAAATGTCTCATACAATGAAACACTTATTCTTATTTGGTCAATTATAATCTTTTACTTAACAAATAGTCAAAAAGCCATCAAGCTCCACCATAAAGGAAATTCTCAAAACACAAGTCACCCAGTAAGTCCTCACTTTTGCTTTTTTCTATCCAAGAAATTATAGAAAATGTCTCCTTCATTTGGACTGTGAATTAAAATAGCAGCAGGGTCTATAATAAATTGATATTTCATGCACTTGGCTTCCTCTGAGATGCTCTGATCTCTTGACAAACCTGGCTCCTCCAAGGTCCTGTTTGGGGGTCGACATCACCTGACAGGGAAGGAAATCCTCTTCTTTCAAGTTGTGTCTCCTGAGGGAACCGAGCCCTTTGGTTTGAAGGAGATGAAGCCTCTTGAGCTTGTTCCGTGAGGCCCCAGGTGCCGGCGGAAGCCAAGGTCTTACAGTTGAAGCATCTGGAATTGATTGAGGGCAACTGCTCCGGCTGCACAAACATCACCGTTCTTCACTTTGCCTGCTTTTCTGACGATAAACTCAAACTGCTAGTGAAAAATCTAATTTGGGTGCTCAAAAAATATTTACTTGAGAGACTTGCACCCCAAGTTACTTCTATCCTCATATAACTTAAAATGACAAATATAAGCCACCCATAGAACTCCTGTTATCTGACTAATCTCAAGGGACCTGTCCCCCATCCCAGGTGTCCAATAGAGATGTTTACAGCACAGTTAGAAGACGTGCTTCTGCGTTCAAGGCTGGAGGAGAATACTGGTATATTTTCATACTCCAGGCCTGAACACCTCAAAGAGTTATTCAACTCACAGTAAAATGTCAGACTTTTGAGGTAAAGCATATGTACACCCATAGGAAAAAGTCAGGTTTTCAACTCCTGTCACTTGACAAAGAACAATTCTGCTTTGAAATGATGGTGGTCTAGTTTTGTCTTCAGTCATAATCTTCCGGGACTGGCAGATTTCAGTTTCTTTGATAGACAATCTGCTGTGCATTTAAACTTTTTTCATGCATACAAACCTGAAGATAGTTCTGTTTTCAATAAGATACAAGGAAAATAGACAAATATAGTACATGTGTTAATGGATCATTTAGCACTTAATGCCAACTAAGAAGTAATAGTTTCAGTTATTGTTCCAATGGAAAAATGTACAGCTCTTGTCATGATGAAGAGTTATGATGATTCTTCTAATCAGTGGATGAGATTATAAAATATGGAACTTTTTATCCCCTAATAACTTGATCCTATTGCATCTTGGCCTTTTGTCTAAAATTAAGTTAGTATGTAATACATTTCTAAAAGCTTTAAATGTTTAATTCATTTAATCCTCAAAACAGCCTTATGAAACACACTATTATTGTCATAATTTTATAAATATGGAAACTGAGCACATGGATGTTAAATAACCTGGACACATTCACCTACCTGTCAGAGTAGGGAAAAGTCCCAGGTAATCTGACCTTGCTGTTACTTACCAGCTTCAGGAAAATTATCAAAGGTAAGAGGTCAAGGATTTGAGGTTCCCAGAATCAATTTTCAATTCTCCCAACAAGTTTCTATAAAATGGTGTAATGTGAACTGTTGAGAGTTGATGTGTTTTTCCTTAAGATTTGGGACTACATTAGAAAGGTAAGAGTTGACTCAGTGATCTGTCATTTCCCCTTTTGCTTATCATTTAGTTCTCACTTGTTATCTATCAAACATTAACTAGACATTCAACTCTGTTGCTACATGAAGGGAACCCAGTGGACTCTGCCTGTTCTTGTGAATACACCCTGCCCGGCAGTAGGCTGAGGCAGTCAGCTGCTGCTCTGTTTCATCCACCTGTCTGGGCTCACTGTTCTTTGTTGACTAAGGTCATATCTTGAACATCACTGTTTCAATATTTTCCTATTTTTGTCTTTCTGGGGTGTGCTAAGCATTGAAGTCAGGGTCTTGTGCATGGTAGGCAAGTCTTTACCCCTGAGCTATTCCCTAGTAGTTTTATAACATTTTATTTCAAGATAGGGTCTTGCTAAGTTGCTCAGGCTAGGGTTTGGCCTGTGATCTCCCTGCCTTACCAGTTTTACTAATTTAATTCATTTTCTTTCTGCTTTCCTCAATGCCAGCAACAAGAGTTGGTGATTTCAAATTGAGCTCTATTTTCCTCCTGTCAACAAGAATGTGTTCAGTTTCTTTATGGCGGAGACATTTTTTCTTTTGCTTGGGGTTAACTATGAATAGTGAGTTATTCCCTCTTGCCCTTAAGGGGTTTTCACTTCTCCTGGGGGGGACTTATACATAAAGTACTGCTTTATGTTTTAAATATTATAATAGGGACACATATAAATAAGAAAGTGAAAAAAGGTTTCTGAAATGGGAGGATCAAAAAAATCTCCATAAAGATAATTAACCTGAATCTTAAAAAATGAATAGGACAAGTCTATTCTAGGAAGAATAAATAATCTAAACCAAATGAAAGTTGAGAAACTTAATACTTCTTGGAACTCTAGGAGAATTGCCAGCAATTTGATATGGTTAAGGCACGGGGTAGAGGAGAAAGAAATTGAGGTGAGACAGAGAGGGGTCGAAAATAGGGAGGGAAGTCGAAAGAGATATTATTAGAAAAACAAGCAAGGGTTTTGTGTTTTATTCAAAGAGGTTTAGCTTAGCAGGATTTCTCAGTGGTAGGTGAAGGTCAAATCTTTCTTATTCTGTGTATTCCAAGGTCATGGGGTACGCAGGCTCCCTTCCCCTACAGCTCTGTCAGGGTCTCCCAGTTCTTAAGACATAGTTGTTCCTCTTCTGAATAGCCCTGGGAGTAGGGCCGTGCTGTCACAGGGGCACTCGAATTGGAGAGTCCACAGAACTTGATTCAACCTCTTTAGTTTTTCCTTTCTCCATGTCTTCTTTATCTTTTTAAAAATATTGAAAGAAATTAATATACACAGGATAAAAAGTACACCTTAATCTATAATAAACTATGGGAGCTGCTCTTTCATTGAAACTGTCCATTTCTTTGTGTACTTGCCTGCAGGAAATAGGCACATTTATTCACCACAACCTCCTGCCATGAGGTTTCTGTCTTGGAGGCAGCTGATCATGGGTAGATACCTTGACACTGTGAGCCAACAAATCACTTTTCCTTTAAATTGTGGATGTTAGATAATTTGTCCCCAGAATGGAAAGCTGACTAATGTATAAACCAATCTGAAGAATATAAAAATCAAGTACATTTACTCCATCAGGAATGAGAAATTAGCAATGTACCATGTGCTCTTTCTATTTCAAAGCGATTATACATGGGGCCATTTTCTAGGTCAATACTCATGTTGCATTTTCAAGTGGATGTTAAGTTCCATGACAACCCATACTATAATGTATTCAATTATTATTTAATGTTAGCATTAGATTAATCTTCTACTGTAAACAATTCAATTTTCACCTAATGAAACTATATTCATTTGTCTAATTGTCTTCTGATCAAACTGTAGAAGTAAGTAAAATGATATTAATATGTTAAGGCTTTAAAATGCATATTTATACATTTTTCCTGTGTTTTTTTCACCTGTTAGTAATGTCAAAGATTCCAGTGTTTTTACATCTTTGACTAATATTTCTTTCATCTAAAAATTACCTTTTAAGCTGATTAACAATAAGATAAGAAATAGACACTTAAGTGCCATTATTATATATACTTCTCTACCAGTGAAGTTGTACACAAAATAATTAAAAGAATCATATCATAGTGACATGTGTGCACCCATGTTCATACCAGCTTAGTTTGTGATTGCTCAGTCTTGGAAAGAACCCAAATGTTCATCAACTCTAGACTGGATAAAGAAGATGTGGTTTTTCTATAAAATGGAGTATTACTCTGCCTTAAAAATGATAAGTTCAAATCATTTATACTCAAATGAAAATACCTTCAGGGATACTCATAAGTGAAATAAATAGGTCATAGATGTGTAAATATCATATCTGTTCTCTGGCATGAGAACCTGAAGATGTTAATGAGTTCTAGAATGTATGATGGAGTTTTAATGTTTTCCTGTTTCATATAGTCATTAATTGGGTGTGTTTCCTCTTTAATAGATTGTGTCTTTTGAGTACTTTTCAATTAGAATGATCATTTGTTGTCTTTTAATTTGTTGTCTTTTAGTTTTGTAGTTTCCTTTCTGTTATTGTAGTTTCCTTTCTGTTTGTTGAGTTTGACATCAGTACTAAACAGCTTGGAGATAGAGAAATCCTCCTAGACTATTTTGAGTAATTATAAATAGTGTTTCAACATCCTACTCTTCTACATCTTAGTTATACTAAGCAATATAAAATCAGAGGCTTAAACAATGAAAAGAAGGGAAGAAAGCAATATGTTTATTGTATAAGAGAAGGAAAATAAGGGAGAAACCATACAGCCTATTTCCTTACTTAGCTATGGTCCAGAGATGGAACTCACAATTTTTCCCAAAATAAATGGATCATGTAACAAGTGTGACATTAATGACTGCTTTTAGACACAGAATTTAAATATATGAAGATATCTTTGTTCATAGTTTCCTTCAAAATGTTTCCGTGTACAAAGTCTGCATATCCCAGCATAACATTGACCTACTGTTTCCAAATGGGAGATTTTTTTAAAAAACTTAGAAAAATGTAATATTTACTTTGCTCTTTTTAAAATTCCAACCTCCTAGTCTAGATAATTGCAAGAACTTAAAAAAATCCACAATTTTATACTCATGATAAAATGGATTTGAACATTTAATTTTTTAAGTAGTTGAAATAGTTAAATTACCACTGGAATCCTATTCTAGGGAGAATTGAGAGAAATTTTCCTGCAAAGGAACATGGCCTGTAAACGCTTTCCCATTTGGAGGAATTGCTAGTAATTTATCTCATCTTGCAGTGGAATAATACATACACTTCTCTTTTAGAAATTCCTCAAAGTGGTTGGCTTGGTGATGGTTTCCTCTTTTTCTACCATTAAGCATTATGGTTTTCTGAGTTAAATATTTCAGTGGGACTCTGTAGGGAGAGTAACTCAACCAATAAAGACAGCCAGGTGTCTCTGTGAGTTGACTGAAAATGTAGGGAAAGAGATCACGGTAAGACTCACTGTTTTCATGACACTTCAGTTGGGCTGGCTGCATGACATTTTTCTAGGGACATGCAATTAACAGTCTAAGTGTTGTTGATTTTTGTGTCATGGGAGCCCTGGGTGATCAGCACATCAGTACCAGGTGGCCTTGATGAACCTGGTTGGGTTGTTTTGTAGAGGACATGCGTGGGGTTTGTTCCTAAGCAGAGGTTCCAGAAAGGCTAAGAGGGACTTGAAGGATGCCTGTCAATGGGCAGCAGAGCATAATTTTCCTTCCTCATGATTTTGCCTGGAGACTGCCTGTTACCCTCGAGAAAGAGTTAAGCCAGTTTGGTCCAGGGCCAGGAGAATCTGTGAGTTGCCTTAGCCCTGAAAGAAAATGATATTTTCTTCAGCACTTGCTCTTAATTGTCCTGCATTCTTCATCACAAATCAAGTTGGAGTACAATTTGAGAATTTGCTGATTTCTCTAGTTGTTGGCCTCCAAAGTTCCAAAGAATCCTCTTGGCATTCATCTTATGAGGTGGAAGGGGACAAACATCTTTCACCTTCTCTCAGCCCAGCTCTTCCAAAGCAGCATGACTTTTCATTCCTCTGCATGCTGAGAGCTTGCTTGTATGATTTGCTTAAAGTAAAATATATTCACTGTATTTTTTAAGGTTTGGAATTTTAGATGACAAAAAGGAGGGGCTTCAGAATCAGACAGACATGGGCTGAAATCATGTTCTGTCTCTGATTTTACTGTGTAAACTCTGGCAACCCAGTTCCAGCCCAGACTCAGACAGGTGTCTGCCCCCACGGAGCAGTCTTCTCCCCGTCATTTTGCAGGTGCTCTGAGAGCAAAGGAACTGAGTGCACTGGGTGATGTTTAACATCTTGAGATTGCAACGTTAGGATCTGTTGTGAGAACACTGCACAAGGCATAGAGGGGCCACTGTCTGGGCCGTAGCCTTCAGAGGTGTGGACACCACTGTCCGGTGAGTTGAGCACAGCAGCCACATGCTATTTGTGCTGCCACATGCTGCAGCCCTGCTTTTTCCTTCTGTGGAAACACACTCTCCCATCCTCCATGCTGCCGGGGCATTTTGAGGGCCACATGCCCTTGCCACCTTTTGCTGTAGTGAGCTGCATGCAGAAAGTGGGCATTTTGTTCCAAATGTTAGTGTCAGTGTCCTCTGCAGAAATTAAACACTGAGAACAGGTATTTCTATCCCTCTTCAGGTGGCTGGATTTATGTCATGCAACTTGAGAATCCTCATTAGCCTTCATTTTGTGTTGCTGAGTTGGACCAGCTAGAGAAGCCAGTGACAGATAAGAGGAGGGAGAGAGACAGAGAGACAGACAGACAGACAAAGACAGGGAGAGGCACAGAGAGAGAGGTAGAGAGAAACAGACAGACAGACAGATAGACAGACAGACAGAAATAGAGCAGGAAGCAACAATGATGAAAGAAGGAACTTCCTGAGGGGACATACAAACATGTTAGGCCAAATAGGCTTCTCTGTACGGGTTTGAGGTCCACTAACCCTTCTTTTTTGGGAATGAATGTTAGTGTGACTCACTTTTGGCCCTGAGCTGGTAGGGTCTAGAGACATCTAGATTACACATGTTCAATACTATAAAACCTGAAACAAGCTTGTTGTAAAATCCACATTGTCTAGAAGGTAAAAAACAGATTAATCGCTTGGTTTGTTCTACACCAGACAGCAGTTTCTCTCCAGACTCCTTTTACAATGTTCTTTGTGCAGTGGGCTGGGAAGAAGCCTAAAGACAAAGCAAGTGTACTTTTTAGTGTATTTGCCTTCTCATGTGGTTCCCCACTGAGAACTGCACTTTGAAGAGCTCTTAGTAAGATAAAAGTAAACAAAGATTTCTTCCACTAGATTTAAGCATTACTCAGAATAAGAAAATTTTTAAAAGTAGGCTGTGGAATTGAACTTCTTGGGAATTCACTGTCCCTGGTGTGCTAGGAAGGCATTAGTCAGGATGGCCCCATAAAAGGCTGAGTCAGGACTCTCCTCCCTTCCAGGCACATGGCATTGGCTGCTCCCAAGGAAAACTTGGGTTTGACAGGGAATGACTTCTTCTGGGAACCTGGGCACAAAATTTTGCCCTTGTGTTTACAGATTTTTCTACAAATAGCCAATGATTTAGTATTTAAATATTTGATCTTTTTAAAAAATCATCAAAAAAATCACAGCCAGGGTTAGCTCAGTGGTTCCGGCGCCTGCCTTGCAAGCACAAGGTCCTGAGTTCGATCCCCGGTAACCACATACAATGCTGGGCGTGGTGACTCATGCCCACCAACAATCAATACCACATACCACAGTGCAGGGCATGGTGGCTCATGCCTGTAATCCCAGCACTCGGGAGGCAGAGACAGGAGGATTGCTGAGTTCCAGGCTTGCCTGGACCACATAGTGAGCTCAGAGCCAGCCTGAACTACAAAGCGAGACCCTGTCTCAAAAAAAAAAAAAAAAATCACAGCCAGGCAATGACTGGTTTAACTACTTTATTCTTTTAAATTGAACCTCTCTGTTTCTCAATTTTGGTGGTTACTTTTCTCTAGCTATTAATAATAAAAATACATGTTATCAATAAAGCCGAAATCATTCAGAAGAGTAGAAAATTGGCAGTTAAAAGTCCTTAAAGCACTGTCTCCTTTTTCATTTTACAAAGCAAAGCACAGTTCAAATATTCATTGCTCCAAAACAATGGATACATTTATTACCATATATTTGAATCAATTAGCTTCTTTCTAATGAAGTGACAAAGTCACCCATAGTGTTTACTGAGAAATGCAGCAGAACAGGATGAGTTAAATATGCCCATTCTTGTGACACTAGTAGCTTTATAATATATTATGTACAATACATTTGAAATAATAACTGTGACACTGAAATATGCTTGTCTCCTGAGGGCCATTATTGTCAAGAACTCTCACCTAGCTCTGTGTGTGCAACTTCTACAATACATATGTATATTTTTGTATTTTTAAGAGGAAAATACAAAATGCATACTTCTTTTTTTTTTCTTCAAAATTTGCCCTGCTTTGTACTGATTTGCTTCTTAGGACTCTAATTTCTAACTTGCTTCTTTGTGACTCTTGATTTTAATTACCATAATAAGCCTCCCAATCATCTGAAGATATAACACGAATGTTTGCACTGATATCCACTCATTAAGTCTTGCTAAAGTCTGAGCAGATGAAGATCAGAGCAAATTAACTGACAGCATTTTGCTTTCTGATGAGTGAACTTTGACCTGAGAGCTCCGTGATGTACTATGACTGGAAGTCACACCCATGTAGTGGCATTCCTACATCCTCCCCTTTCTCAGAAGTGCTTGTGCTCTGAGGACGCTGAAAGGGGGAGATCTTCCTGAAGTCATGGGCTCCACTGGTCCATCATCCAGAATGTCCTTTTGTGGCACAAATTCCAAGTCCTGTCAGTTGAAACTGTGCTGTTTTGAGGCAGGAAGTTCTAATCCTGTCCCTGAACACCAGCTGTGGGTAAGTGCTTCAGATCTTGGGTTTCCTTTAAGGAAGCAGCAAGAGGCCAACAAACTAACTATCCACAAATTAAAATTAGTGCTCTCACAAGATGGTCCTGTCCCTTTCATTGTTCAAAATAGCTCAGTTCAGCAGCTAAATAGCAGTTTGAACATTAACAGCATGTTATTTAGGGCTCAACCGTAATTCCATTCCTAATTCCAATTACCATAGTAATCATTTGGTAGAATAACTTTCTAAAAGTCAGAAATCAAGGCAGTTTCTACTGAGGGCTCAAGGCTGGTAAATTGCACAGATCAGCATTTAACCTCTTCAGGCACATGCATACCTCCTTCCTGTACCATGCAGTACCTCTCCTTCTGCAGCTGTCATGCGACTGCCTCCTCATGGTACTGCACTGTCCTACTCTTCCAGGACAATGATTCTTCCAGGACATGGATTCTACTATTTTATAAAAGAGTGACTATCCCATCTTTTCACTTAAACAAGAAGAGAAAGTCCATCTTTAAAGACTACCTGCTAAGAAAAGTTTTCCTCATTTCAGATGATCTGTTAACTTGGAGAACCATTGGGATATTGCTTAAATAGTTCTATCAGAGTCTGTACTTTGGGTGGTCTATAATCTCTAATTTGGATAATTTCAACCTTTGTTGGTTTATAAGGCCATATTTTGATTTTTGGTCCTATGGAAAGATTCCATGTGAAGTAACTAGCCACTTAGGCATCTACCAGTTGGAACTCATGATACACATGATTTCTATAACCCCTGGTGTGCCGAAGGGGGATGAAGCAGAGGACACATGGAGGTCTGTGCATTATAATACAGTGCAAAGATAAATGGCACAGGCATGTGGGATTAAAACTGCACAGGATGATAGACTCTGTAGAGTCCAGAGGACAAATGTTGCCCTTAGTGGTAAGCATAATTATGAGATACCTCTTTGTCATCTTCCTGAGGTTGTAGATTATTTCAGATTGAATTGTGTCCCTTTCCAATTCTTCCGTTGGTGACTTGACCTTCAGTGAGACTCAGCCTTGAAAGAGATAGTTTAGGTTAATAGTAAGGTCTTCACCTAGTAGTACCTGTGTCCTTATTAGAAGGGGCAGCACCGTGGATCCAAGTGCACATGCACATGCCTGCACACACACACACACACACACACACACACATACACACAAACACACACACACAGAATGCCCAGATGAAGCCATAGCAAGAAGACAGATATCTGTGGACCTCTCAAGGTGGTTTCTTCATTTAATAATGTGCATTTAATATCTCTTAAATCTCCTCATAGTTAATAGCTCATTTCATCTTAGTACTAACATTCCATGATCAGAAAGCATTAATTTATTTCACCATTTGCCTACTAAAGCATAATTTGACGCCTTCAGTTTGGTGATTGAATAAGGCTGTAGGTGTCTATGTCAACATAAAGTTTGCACTCCTGGGGAGTTGCTGGAGTGAGTTGTTGGGTCATATTGAAGAGTGTGTTCAGGTCCCTAAATAACTGCCCACTGTCTTCCAGAACAGCAGTACCATTCTGCATCACAACACGGTGAATGAGAGCTCCATGTGCTCCCCTTCCTGTTGCATCTGGTGCTGTCTGTGGTTTGGAAACTGGCTCTTCCAGTAGGATCAGTCTATGGCAAAGTGCCTTTCCTTTCATCATTAAGTGAAATTTAATTGCATGCCAAGAGTTTGCAAGGTAGGACCTATAAGAAGAGGCCAGGTCATGAGGTTGCATGGGTCAATGCTGTCTCAAGGAAGGCTAGAGAAGAAGCATGGGTACTCACTCCCCATGTGTGGCACTTGCCTCTCCTTCACAGGCAACATGAAGCCCTCACCAGACGTGTTCCCTGAATTCCAAATGCATCTCTATCATCCATAGGTTTCCTGGCCTGTGATATTGCTTGTCACCTGCAAATACTTGTGGTGTTCAGTTTTTTCCCCACTTTTTCTGTGGGCTGTTCACGTTTTTATTGTAGGCTTCAGGGAGTTCTTCATATGTTTTTAGTATCAGTCCTTTGCCATGTGCGTCTTTCGCAATATTCTTCCTCAGCTCAGGCCTTTTATTTTATTTTAACTGTCCATCTTGCAAATCATTTCTTTCTCAGATCATGCCTCTGCCGTGTTGTTACCAGCATCCAGCTTAGTTAATAGCACCATCTTTCTTGATGTTCAGTTTTTCTGTTAAATGGAATGAGGGCTGTTTGGTTCTTTTGTCTGAAAAGGAGTTTTTACTGTTGGCTGTGTAAAAAGAGTCAAAGAAAAATTTAGCTCAATTCTCCCTTTTCCTTTCTTTCTCTCTCAGTTTCTCTTAGCTGTGTCATTTCTGCATTGTCAGCATTTGTAAAATTTATATTCTATTTGGTCACATTCAGTTCCACATTTGTTTTTGATTTGGGATTGCATTTAAACATGTGCTGTGATCACCATAAGCTCTTCTCTCGTCATTTCTGGGGTTTGGTGGGCTGTGGTTTGCCCTCCAGCAACAACCACCTTGGAGAATAGTATGTTCTGGTTTCCTGTCTGTGCAAAACTCTTTGTACCCTTTATACTTTCAGGATAATCTGAGTGAAGAGAAAATCCTTATCCCATGTTTCCCCCTTGAGATTCTCAGAGGTACGGTTTTACTTTCTCTGCCACTGGGTAAAAGTGTGATGCCTAAGGCCCATGTCACATTTTTTCCACTAGAAAGTACCTGATTAATTAGCTTATAATTCTCTGATCTTCAAATCCTACATGTTTACTGAATGACTCTTGGCATTGACTATTTTAATAGTCCCTGGTACAAAATGTCTCCTTTTAGTAAATAATTTTAAATTATCTTTAGGAAACTTTTCTTTAATTATATCTTTTGCATTTTGCTGTTTCATTAATTTATTTTCCTCTTAGACAGCTTTGAAAGCCTATATTGAATCTCTTTTACCAGATTTTATAACTGTACTTTTTACTTTTTGTTTTGTTTATTTTGTGTGGTACTGGGGATTGAACTCATGACCTTGTGCTTGCAAGGACGCCAGCAGTGTTGGGGAGATAATCCCCCCACCCTATACCTTTTACTTTTATAGAGGATTGGCGGTGTTAATACTCAGCTAAATGTAAAGTAGCTTTCATTCCTCTTCCCTGTGTTTTCAGGTGTTTACAAGGTATATGAATGGAAATATACTTATTTAATAAGCAATATAGGATAATTAATAAGTATGTAATGTAAAATAACATCATATTTTATATCAAAGGTTATACTTCAGAAATCTTTGCATATCACCACAGTAAGAAATATTTTCCATGGACACTGAATCAGCTATTGCATAGTGTGTAGTTTTATCTATGTCTAGTAATGTAACTGGTCAAATCTCTACTCAGGAACAGTTAGGCAACTTCCAAGCCTTTCCAATTATATTTTTGTGCATGGAACCTCCTATTTGTATAAATATTTAGGAAAGTTAACTTTTTAGGTGGAGTGCCTTAGTAAATTGTGTGTGTGTGACACACCATGTGTGAAAGGGAGGTTTTGTGACTCAAACAAGAACTGTGAGGGTTAAAATCCCAAGAGGATTATAGCAGAGGGGCAGAGAGGGCAAGAGGTCTGGTTTACACAGTATTTCAGGCCTCTCTGCAGAACATCATTCCTCTTTTACATCTTACTGTCTTTATCAGCTCAAGCTGCTATTCCCAGAGGTGTAAATTGTATGGTTAAAGCAACCAACAGGATTTCTTCTAACTTCAGATGTGAGCAAGGTTTTGGCAAATCTCCCTGGTTCTAGTCTACAACCTCTGCCTCCCATCAGGTTTCTTGGAGAGCAAGCTCCAGTCACTTAGCCCATTGCTTGGGACCCACACTTAAGACCTCATCCAAATCTCATTGCCTTCCAAAGTTCTGATTTCTAAACACCACTACGTTAAAGTTCTAGACTCCAGAATACCGGAGAGAAACAAGCATGCAGTGTATTAGGAAGTTGAGCTCTTGGTCTATATGTCAACGAAGTTGCCTTATTAAGAATTTTTCTTTTGTAAAGGATCCTAAGATATTTTCTTTATTCATGAATGGGATTTAAAGCATAACTTTGAAAATCAGAGTTTTTAAAATGCCAATCATTTGCAATATTTGTCAGACATAGTTTCTGGTTTCTAGGTACATAAGTAGTAAATATATATAAATGAAATGAACACATAAGCATGCTAGGTTCTTAGTGATGAGTTTAGACCTTTTGGTTTTCATTTATTGTAAGCAGAACAGTGATTCTCCCCTTCAAAAAATTCTGATCTTAATCATGTAAATTGTTAAATATGTTGCCTTACATGAAAAAAAAATCCACACACACAAAAAAACCCCTTTGAGTTTGTAACTAAGCATTTGGAGATGGGAACATTATCCTGGATTGTCTGGGCCACCTGCCTTTACACAGGATCCTCTTAAGAGGGAGTCAGAAGAGTTAGTCCCAAAAAAGATGCACTAATGAGGTCTCAGAGGAAGGGAAGCTGATGCTATTTTTCTGGAATTGGGATGTTCCATGAGGCAAGGAACACAAGTAACTCCTAAAAAATAGAAAAGGCAAGAAAATGAATTCTTTGCTAGACCTCCAGAAGGAACGAACTCCAGCAATTCAATTAGATGGTTGATCTCTAGATAGTTGTTTTGTATTGTATTACTCTTACAGTTGAAGAATATCATCTTGGGACTAAGAGGACATTTTAAATTAAAGTGCCAGCTCTATTTAGTCAATACCAAATCCGTTTTCTCTGTTTTTTCCTTGAATGCCTTATAGGATCTAAAATGAGTTTTTATACCCTTGTTCACATTATACATTTGTGGCTGAACACCAGATGTCTAGTTTCTATTCTTTCTGATTGGCCAGACAGAGATAGCCCTAGATATATAACTTGTTGCCTGTGGAATAGGGACCAGAGGTCTCTTCTGGCTGTTTGCTGCTGGCTTCACCTAAATTACAAAGACTAAATGTCTTCCATGCTCCCGTCAGAGTGATGAATGAGTAAAAAGTCCAACACACCATTATCATTAATTTATTTTGAGACCACCGAAAGTCATGATACAAATGAAAATTTAAATTGCAGACCTATGAATTATGGCAGCTGACTTATGAGAAATTTCACATTGTTATAGGGACTGTTGATTTTACCAAGTTTCAACTCCAGGTTGGGTATAATATTGTTTTCTATTGCCTCTGATCTGTTTGACAAACTGTATTACTTCTCAAAGGAACATAACAGTTGCTTTGGTCTCTAGGTTCGGAGGCCACATGTGTGGCTTGTCGATATTTTGCCAAAAGCTTTGTTAAAATAAAATAGGCCATTATCTAATCTGTGTGGAAACTCTGGGGGTGGTAAGAAGGAGCCTTTTCTTACTGAGGAAAAAATTAATTTTGCTTTGGTTTCAATAGAGTATTCATTTCTCATTTGACTCATGAACAATTCGATGCACACAAGCTACTCAGCCTTGGATAATGTTTAGTTTTAGAGTATTGTTCATAAGAAATGACATTAGAAAGTCTTTGAACACAGCCTTTTATATTATTATAAGACACACATATTTAAAGGAATTGTCTTCTTTCTATTCAGTGTGTGTTTACCAAGAAGTGCAGCAATAGCCAAAGGGTCCTTCTTTCAACCCTAAACCACAAGAAACATTGCTCTGGAAGGGACTCGATAGTCTGAGGAGCCAAGGGCTGCCATGAAATGTGCCAGTGGACACAGCTGACTTGTGCTCACAACTTGTTTGCATTAATTACCACCTCCCTCTTTGTGGCCCAGGACCAGAGGGTGGAGTCTTAACACTCTGGCCCCCATGGAGGAATCTCAACAAAGTGTCCCCTGAGGACAACATGGCTGTGTTAGTCCTTCGACTGGTCATCTGATCATATGCGGATCCCCTTTCACATGAGTGGTGATAACGTGTATTCCCTGCTGAAACAAAAGGGCAACCAATAAGTTAGGCCAATAATATGGAAGCAGTTCTGCAGCCCATAATATGCTGGACAAGTATAACTTGTCCTTAACTCTGTAGAGCCTCTGCTGGACCTGCCAGGTCTCCACAGACAGGGGTGCGTCTCATCAAGACAGGAACATCAGGAGCCCCTCCCTTGAAGGTGGGCCGGAGTCTTCCTCAGAGCTCCTTTTCCACAGAACGGCTCTTTATTCCACCGTATCTGGTTCTCGCTCTGCCTCAAAGCCAACGCCTGGGGATCTGACCCAGGAGCTTTGCCACACACAGAGCTCCGCTTGCAGAGCCTTGCACAGGATGCAGGAGAGCTGCTTGCTTCCCACTCTCACAGCCCACAACAATTCGTCTTCCGCAGGCCACACCATGGTGTGCACTCACCACATATGCCGGTCCCAGTTGCCCCCTGAACATGCTCCCACATCCTGGAGGCACTGGTGTCATTTCCCTGTCATTGCTAATGTTTTCAGGATGCACTTTTCTCACTATGACTCAGTCTGACTTTAAGTCCTTGTAATAATTGAAGTCCTTTATACTTAAGATTTGGTGTTGATAATGTCCCCAAGGGATGAGTCCATTTTCCGTTGCCAGACAGGCCCTAACCATCCTAAAGTGAAACTCTGTAATCCTATCAAATCATAACTCCCCCTTATCCTCCTCCAACCCTTAGGAACATGTATTCGACTTTCGGTTTTTTGGATTTTATTTTGGATATTTGATGACTATTGTACCATCTTCCCAACACAGAACCCTAAGTATTGCATGTCCCAGCCCTTTCATCATCAAAGCATTCTCTAACTGGCTCTCTCACTCAGTCCTGCTTCCCAACACGTTCTGCAGGAGCAGCAAGCAGGATGTCCACTCAGTCCAGCAGAATAGCAGGGAATAGATAATGGCTTTCTGGCCTGAGCAGAAGGTGTTGGGAAGCACAGTCCTGTGTTTGGTGCACTGAGGCAGTGTTCTCATTGGGGTAGTGTTCTCACTGGGGCAGACATTTACAAAGTGGCCCTGTTCCAGGCTAGGCCCTGCTGCAGAGAGGAATGGGAGTTGTTTACGAAGTATCAGCTGCCATCTTCCTATGAGTCGACAAACTAGTGAGGATGCTCTAGTAAATCTTCCTACTGGGATCAGCTACAATGGACTCTGTTGTCTACTTTTAAGAACTCTGAACAAGAAAGGCCAATTGCCGTGTCTTTATACTGATTCCTCCAACACATGATTGTTCTTCCTCTAGATGAGGGAAGGAACCAAAGAGTAGATACAACCAGTGAGACCTCATCACCAGCAACCTCTCCATAGTGCTTTCATACCACTGTGTGTGAGGCTCACGGCGTGGCAAGGATCAGGAGGGAGAGAGTCCATAACAGAGGCAGTCACCACCTTCTTCACAGGGACATCCTGAGTGACTGTTCCTCACAGAGCTTTGTGGCCCACTTCTATGGGCACAAAGAAGATCTCCTGTGTTTGAGACCATAAAAGCTGCCATAATGTAAGAAGTCATTGCCTTTCCACTGTGCCTGATGAGCTGGGCTCTGAAGGGTGGGAATCGGTGTGTGTCAGCAGGAGAGAGGATGGGAAGTAGGAGACAGATGGCCCTGAGGGTCAGAGCTTGCTCCATGCAGTGGTGCTCAGCTCATTCTCCCCTTGGGCTTCTCCAGGCCCAGCTGCTGAGCTGCTCCTGTCCGCTTTCCATGGAGAGAGCTTGTGGGCTCCCTGAAGGCCAGGTACCTTGGCCATTTTGGTATCCCTCATGGTCCCTCACATGGTTCCTCCACGGGAGGACTTACAGCCAAGGCTCCATTCTTAGCTATTCTGTGTAGTCACGAGGTCCTATGTGTGATAGATCACAATCTCTTATAAATCCTAGCATTATGTTTCATGTTTTTTGTACTTTATGGCTTGCTAGTGATCTCATCATGTTCAGTTTTCCTATATTAGGATTTCTTAGCACCTCCAAAAAAGAAATTAAAGAATATGGGTTGAAAAATAAATCCTTCAAAATTACTGCACAAGAGTAATTAATGGTGGGCATGTGCACAGTGTTACTTTGGGAGAAGCTTTGGGTACAATCATTCACTTAACCTTCACATTGTTCCCATTTTACTAAGAAAGTTGTGGTAAAAGTGATTTCAAATTTTCAAAGCTCACACAGCTCCTCAGTGGTAGAGGTAGGATTTAAACCCCAGCGGTCTGACCCTAGAGTTGGAGTTCCTGAAAGTCCTATTGAGAATACATTTTACAGATAATGAAGTGGAAACATAATGAGATTATGCGGGTGTCACAGTGATTTCACACTCGCTAGCAGAGCCAGCCACAGTGTGGCTTCCTTCCAAAGCGTGGCGGTTTGACTTAGTTCCTTACTTACCCTTAGGAACTCATGTTCCTATAACAGTTCACATTTTCCAGTGTCTTTCCCGTTATTGCATTTTGTTTCCTCAATGTCCTTTGCTTGTATACTGGTTACGTGCATGATGCTTTAGAGATCCATTATTCCATCCAGTCTTCAAATTAGCCATGCAAGATAGAAGTAAATCGTTATTTAAAACTAAAAACATATTCAAACATCCAATCAATACTTTCAAATGGTAAAAATTCATATAAGACTAATATTGCCAAAAAGAATCTATCATTCCCTTCTTCAGTTCAGCCTCACTCTTTTCTTTTAAATTGAATTCTTTATTGGTACATTGTATATATAACTCACAATCACACTCAACATTGGGGAGTTTGTACCAGTATATGACATGAGTTAATTCTCATTTTTGCCCATATCAGTCTTACTCTTTAAAAGCAGCCTATTTTAAATGCTTTTAACTACTCAGGTAATTGCATTTATAACTTTAAAATGAAGAGTTAAAATATACTTCTCAATTTATGATATTTAAATACTACTTATTGGCTCATTGCCAAGAAGATTGAGCATTTATCTTTCTATCAATATCCTCTTTTAATTTCCATGTCTGTTGTTTATACTGATATTTTTCTTTTTTAAAAGGCCTATTAGCTTTGCAATTCTAAATTGAGTGTAATGTAACTTTTGTTTCAAGTGCACAGGCAGACTCTACTAAGTAAAAGAGAATTTTGTACACCACATTTTCCCCTTTTCACTCTGCTTTCCCACCAACCTTTCTATCACTTATATCATTAATTTTATACCATTAAAATTGCTGATACTTACAGTATGTTCTATAATTAGAGTTAAAGCCTCTCTGAATGATTTGTCTACAGGCTGACTGTGAAGTTCAGATGTCATTAAATTGCTTCCACGTCATGATGGTATGCCAGTCAGCTTTCTGTCATGGTGACAGGACTTCTGAGATCGTCCACTTCAGAAGGAGAAGAAAGGTTTATTTAGCCCATAGATTCAGAGGTTGGAGTCTGCGGCCATCAGCTCAGGTGCCATTGGCCTAGAATACCATGGCGGGAACAGAGGAGGTCTGTGCCTCTGCATGGTGGCAAGAAAGCAAAGAGAGAGAGACAAGAAGAGGGAAGAAGCTGAGGATGTGGCTCAGGGACACAGCACTACCCTCATGTGTGCAGGGCCCTAGGATCGATTCTCAGCACCACTGGAAAAAAAAAAAAGATCAGGGGTTCCAGTGTCCCCTCAAGGCTATGTCCTTCCACTCAGTTCTCCTAAAAGGCTCCCCCATAGCACCAAGGCCCAGGGGGAAGCTACCAAATACTAGGACCCAGGGTAGGTATTTTTCACCCCAGTGCCTTTATTTTATTTCTTACACATTGGAATCATGATGCTAAATTGGGCTGCTTTTAAGAAAACTTCTCAGAACCAAGGTCAAGTAGATGGTCTTTCCTTCATGACATCAATTACATGAGATCAGTGAGGTCATATTTAGGGCTTTGTATTTGGAACAAGGCTATTGCTTCTCTGGGGGCTTCTAATCAATGCCAACATCAGGTCTATCCAATCTTTCACGTGTATTGAATGCAGCTGCTTCTCCTTTCCAGCCCATGGGAGCTTTGCCCCTGTTAGCATCTGCAGCAGGTTCTGCTGCTTATCAGCAGTCTTATTGTGCTTGGACTTATCTTCCTGCTCTCCTGGGACAGAAATTCCGTGTCCCAGACCCTGTGTCTGGCCCTCAGTCATCTGTTCTGCATACACCTGAGCATACTCTGCTACATGGCAGTGGCAGTGCTTAGACCATTGTCTTCAAATGTTTTAACTCTTTCTTGTGCAGTGATATTTTGACTGGATGTGAAATTCTGTGTTGAAAATTATGATCCTTACAAGGGTTGAGGAGATTGCTGTATTGCCTTTTACTCTTTCACTCTGGGCTGGAATAGTTTGGCTCACTTCACCTTTGTTTTTGTTGTTGTTGTTGTTGTTGTTATTGTTTTGTAGTACTGAAAATGGAACCCAAGGTTCTGTACTGAGCTACACCTACACCTCCTGTAAATGTTTTTCTTTTTAGCAAGGGTCTTCCTTAGGTGCTCAGGCTGGCCTTCTCATATATTTTTGTTATCCAATCATTTTTAGGAATAATGAGGTAGACTCATTATATGAAATGATTTTTACAAGTTTCGTCCACTGGTGTGTAGTTAGGGTTTTTTTCTCAGAAAGCTCCTTCCACTGCACTGCAACTTGAGTGGCAGTTTTAGGTATGACAGCAAGGGGTGCAACAGGACCTTTATTTCAGGCTAAGTGATGTGGATGTCAACTGATAGGGTGTAGATTTACTTAATATTAGAACAAAGAGGTTTCAATTTCTGTATCCCAGCAGAAGCCTGAGTAATTCAGAAGCGACTGCCTTTCCTTTGGATTTAAGGAAGGAGGAATGAGAGGCGTTGGCAGCTATTGGGTGCAACCACCTTCAAAGATCTTCTTTTCCATCTTCTACCTTATTTGCCTACTTCAGGATGGTGCCTCCAAAGGAACACTGGCTTCTACCTCCATCTCCAGTGCGGTCGCCACTGCCCTGGGCTCTTATCTGTTTCAGAGAGTAGTAGGTTTTTATCTATTTCCTGTCTCTCAACATTTTGTTGGAGGAGGAATTAGAAGGAAAACTATTAAAGGATATCAGAGGAAGAGGGGAAGAGGAATCCAAGTATGTTTGATGCATGCAGCAATACATAAAAATGGAACCCATTGTTCTCATAAAGATCATGCATCAATAAAAATTTTGAAAAGAAGAAAATAGTTGGAATAGCTCTTCTAATGTATTTCCTCCTATTATATTGTTAATAAAATTACTGCATTTTCTGCAACCTACAGCAATTTCCACGAAGTCCCAAGATCAAAAGGAGGCTCATTGCACATTCTGGGTTCTTGCTGTGAAACTGACATGACAAATATTATTGTTCAGATCACTGGAGATTACCAAGTAATCGCTCATTCCCTCTTCTCAATTCTGGAACAACTGACAGCAAAAATAAGTCTTTGCTGTCATACAGAGTGCCACACAAACCCAAACCAGGACAATGATGCTTTATCCACTCTTTAAACAAGAAAGGAGGCAGAACTAATAGATGTTCTGGTTCTCTCTAATTATATCAATTAATTAAGCCACTTCTTCCTCCTGGGAAGAAGAGGCAAAGATAAAGTGGCTCTTTGTCCCAGAGATTTGTCTATAAGGTGAGAATATGGTAAATTTTTATTTTGTAAGGTGGATAGGAACACGGAATAATATGGTAGGGATTATTTTGTAAAGCACCTGAAACTTCAGGAGTTGATTACTGACTGGTACAGAGTGGATAAATGTTAAGCTAGACCCTGGTGTTTCTAAATTGGAGCCTTTGATGGTTCTTTTATGCTGTATTCTTTTTCTATGTAATAGTGCTATGATCTTAAACATCAGATTACCATGCCTTCCAAGGCACATTCAGTGAAGTTGACAATATTTATTTAGAATTACAATCTCATACAGTCACTATGCTCTAACTCCTAAGGCAAGAAAGGAAATTAATCTAGTTTAGAAATTTAAAAAAATACTGAAAAAAGGATTTTCAGGTTTTCATTAACTCTGAGCACTTCATTAACCAGAGTTACTATGCTTTTGTCTACTTTTCAAACCTTCTGATACATACGTCCTAACCTAGAATATAGTTCTGTTTTCTGATTTTCTCATTTCAGCCTTTCAGTTTCCTGGAAACAACTCATTCCATCCCTATAAGTGACCAGTAGTAAATCACAAGTGCTGCACTTTCTTTGTGCCAGAAAAAGCCCCAATCAAAAAAAAAATGCTCCCTCCAGAGACCTAAGTGGTGTGTGTATCATGACCCTGCAGATGCCGGGCCCAGCGCAGCCCCTCTGCTGAGACTTTCCCCACCTGAGTGGAGATGCCATTTGGTCATTTTCACAATGCTACTCATCTCCTCTGCTCAGCTTGGGGCTGGCTGGTGAGTTGCAGTTTTTGGAGGACA
Source organism: Thryonomys swinderianus (assembly GCA_004025085.1). Classification (NCBI taxonomy): domain Eukaryota; kingdom Metazoa; phylum Chordata; class Mammalia; order Rodentia; family Thryonomyidae; genus Thryonomys; species Thryonomys swinderianus. The sequence goes on from PVIC010003233.1 coordinate 31,952, forward strand.
GCAGAAACGGAAAAATAGTAAGCTGCTGGCACAGAGAAACTCCCATCCTTCACCCTGAAATTCCATTAAAGAATCTCAGCTCCGTTTCCCTTTTTTGTATTACAACGCTCATGTATATAGGGGGCAGGGGTTGTGGGGTGGGTGGGGGATGGGAAAAAGGAGGATTAAATTGTGCCATGTACTGGTACAAATTCACAATGTTGTGTGTGTATATATAATGTACCAATAAAGATTAAAAAAAAAGAATCTCAGCTAAAAGGCAGCAGCCTTGACCGGAAGTCTTCTCAGCTCACATCCCATGTCATTAGAGGAAAGGACACCACGAACGGGAGCAAAGTTTCTAGTAGTTCATTTTCCAAAGCATAAAAATGATAGCGCGTCCTTCCAGGGAATGCAGCCAGAGCAAAGTGACCCGGGGACCTGAGGAACCAGCGGTCGGAGCACGCGATGTGCCGTGCAGGGTGCTCAGAAGGGACACGTGTAGGTGACAGGGTGGAGAGGATACTCCCGAGGGGCTCACAGCATCGGAGAGACGACAGGAGAGTGAGCCATCCACCGTGACACTGTGCACCGCACAATGAGAAGAGGAGCCTTAGGGCAGGATGTTAACGTGTACGCAGGATAGAGCAGAGACCGCAGCTCGTTTATCCTGTGCGTGAGTGATGGGGCTTTGAACTGAATCCTGAAACACAAAGACAGCCTTTCCAGAGCGAGAAGGAAGGGCGATCGAGGCGGAGGACCTAGGATATGGTCAGCGCTCTTTGTCTGCAGCATTAGTTTCAACCAAGTGCAGATATGAGTTTTTAAATACATGCCTCTGTACTGAGCACACACAGGCTGTTCCTTGCCATTTCCCCCTCAACATACTGTTCAGTATCCTTCTACAGAGCGCCAGGCTTATAGGCCGCCTGATCTGAGGTTTGCAGGAGGACGTGCACAGGTCACAAGCAGATCTGGTGCCATTTTACATACGAGGCTGAGCGGCGGGCAGGAAGGAGGACTCAGAACATCAGGCTGGCAGAGACGGAGCCAGAGAAGTGACAGCAGATGAGACCAAAGAGTAGATAGATGATGCCGAAGACAGTCTGGGGACTGTGAACCGGCCCCGCCGACCCATCTTTCCCATGCACTTTACTCCCTGGAGCTTCTGGGCGCGGCCGGGGAAGCGCGCAGCATCTGCACTCACTCCCGAGCTGTGCGGGGCAGCAGGAGCGGAGCTCGGGGGTCCTGCCGGGTACAGAAGAAGTTCCTCTCCAGGCCCACAAGCGTGTGCTTCCCTTGGCCCAGTCGGAAATTTCTCTGTGCCGCTTCACGTGCTGCTCCACCCGTGAGCCCCAAGGCCATGTGCTGAGACAAGTGTCACTTCAGAGGGTTACTTTTGCTGGAGCCATCGAGATGAAACATGCCCACATACTCCAAGATCTGTTAACACATTTGTGAGAAGGAGCAGTTGGCAAAATGATCGGCTGACAGTCATTGTAGGAATCCACTGGAATGAAGCAGAACGACATGAAACCATTTATGCGCAGGCGCTTAGCGCAGGAGGGCGATCACGTGATACACTGTGGTCCCGGCTTTACGTTGCACCCATGGAGTAGAAGACAATATGTCCACGTAATAGGAATGTACACGTGAGTAATGTGATAACACCCGTACTTCCGGCAGTTGAGAAGCTGAGGCAGAGAATCTTCGAGAGTGGAGGCTGGCCAGGGCTGCAGGGTGACTTCAAGGCCAGCCTGGACCACACGGTGAGACTGTCTCAAAACACAAAACAAAACACAAAAAGAGCATAACTGTAGGAAAAATATAGCACTAGGATTAGCAGCTTAGATGCTGCAGCTAACTGTCCCAGGTCTGAGTGTCCTCTTGTGCTGACTCATTCTGTGACATCTGACGTGTCATAAAATTTCTCTATCCCTGTAACATGAGGGTTATAACAATACCGATTTCTCGGAATCGTGAGATCAAGTGAAATAGAATATACATAGACAACAGGGCAGTTTCTGACATTGATGGTGTGCTCAATAAAATGCAGCTATTACGAGAATGAACAAAGCCGAGGGGGTGAAAGAAGCAGCAAACGGTGGGAGGCAGGAAAATTCAACAACTTCGGTGATGATTGGCTGCATGGTTTGAAATCTAAAAGGAGGTAGGAGGGTAGGGAGGCCCATGGAGCAGGAAGAATTCCTGTCCTGGCACTGTGGAGCCTGGGAGGCTATGCTGCACAGAGATGCTAAGCGGCCAGTTGGATGGACTCTAGAAGTTTGAGATTCACAGGAAAGATGGGGTTGAATATAGATTTGGGCCCATGAAATTGGGGCCCCAACACGAAATTGGGGCCCATGAGTTGAGACAGCCATGGTGAGAGTGGAGAGAAGGAAGTGGTTTCTAGTGAGGGGGTCTGGAGTCCTGGTTGGGTGTGGCATGACCTCAGAGGCCCATATGACAGAGGAGCAGCCTAGAGGGTTCTCAGGTCATGGGGTGCTGTCCTGGGAGGCAGCGCTGGTGTTTGAAAGCCTGAGTGTGACCCCTGAGTCCTTCTTGGCTTCTTGTTTGGAGACAAAAACTTCTCTTCCAGATGTGCCCCTGCCATTTCCCACAGGGCTCTCACCAGGGCCAACACCACATTGGCTGGACCTTCATTCTCCAAAACTATGAACAAAATAAGCCTCTTTCCTTTATGTATAGCCTGCGTCAGGTACGTTCTTATAACAATACAAATTACTTACAAGCAGTTACTTAAAATCTTCAGGCAATGAAGCTTTTTTTTTTGATAGTGCAAATAATGTATGTTTCTCACATAAAATTCTGGAAAGGTCTAAGAGTCTTTTTAAAAAATCACTGGTAGTATCAGCACTCAGTCTAAAGTGAAAATATTTATTATGTTGTGACTTCCAACACAAGACAAATGTACAACACCTCGCATTCTGTTGTCTTCAGTAAAGGTCAAATGAGAGCGATTGGCTTGAGTCCACTCACCCTGAGATGGAAGTCCAGCAGGCCCCTGTCCTGACAGGGATGGGGAGCCCAGCAGTGGGCGAAGCACCCACTCTGCTATGATGGACGAGGCTGGGACCCTTTGTGTCACTGTCACTTCAGCGTGGGATGACAAACACAGGCATCTTCCTTTCCTCAGCTTTGCTAGTGAGCAGTCTGGAAGTCAGGCTACAAAGTGTCCTCTGTGGCCTTCCTGGGTGCCACAGCTCCCTGCAGAGCTGTGCATGTTACTGCCTATCCTCATCATGGCCAGGGGTTCTGCGACGTGGCCTCTCTGAGGAGGGCGACACGGAGAGGCTCCACCCAGGAGCGCAATCCCAGCTCCGCTGAGGGCCCGTCCCTCTCTGGCGTTTTAGTCTCTGCACGTGCAGAGGCCCCGCCGTGGGAGAAACCACGGACTGACCGGACTCAGACACTGAGCCCAGGCCAGCCGCAGAGTGAAGCTCCAGTGAACCCATCAGGGAGTCGACAGTCACATCGTTTCAAAGGAACAGACTCTACCTTCAGCATCCCTGAGGGTGTCTTGCTCCTCAGATGCTATTCTGAGTTACCAGCGGGGAGTATTTCATAGTGTTTCTAGTGCTAAGAACTTTGGGGATTCACTGGTCCCCAGCAAGAGACAAAACCAAACCGAACCTGTCAGAGTTTGTGCCTTGGGTCGAGTGACAAAGGCCCCTCACTTGTTCCTGAGGCGGTGCCCATTAGTGCATTTCTCCTACGTATGAGGAGGAGCGGACCCAGCATCTCCCCCAGACCCTCGCTGCACAGTTGGGTGACCTTCTCAGCTCCTTTGGTGTCAGCCTTTCACCCCGCTGTTGTATTTGCCGCTCAGCCTCGGTGCTTGTGTTTATTGTGACTGTTTTGCACTTGGAGATCTCATACTGCTTGGACTTCACAGTTGGTGGCTCGTGAATATGTATTGAGTCACTGGGGACCTTGGCTTCCTTTTATCACCTATACACCACACAATGCACTACAAATTCGCTTCTTCAACTTCTACAACTTCTAGAAAACCTGCACAAGTACATAAAACTAAATGCAAATGAAAAAAACATGGCCAGTTTGAGGATGACCACAAAAGCCTGGAAGACATTGGTGCCCGGCCAAGAAAGTTTATTGTATGAGAAACCTCAGGTTTCCCCACTCACCGCTTCTCCCTCCTTTCCCCGGGGTTTCAGATCGCAGGACCATTACAGTGTCACAGTGAAGCAGCACCTGGGGTAGGGAAAGGAAATTTTCCAGATCCTGACAGTTTCACCCTACATTGCTGCCCTCAGGCTTAGATCTATGCTTTCCCTTCTATTTTTCTTACTCTTCCTCTCTTCCAACACATTTTCCCCCAGGGAGATGGGAAAATTGTATAGGATGATGACCTCTAAGAAAACAGATTTTAGGGTTTTTTTTTACTTGATATTGAAAAAACAGAAGTCAGGAGGACTCCCCCTCCCTTCTTTGAAATCTGTCCCTCACTGCTGGGGCTGGGACTGGTTTCCAACCCTGAAAGGGCTTCAGAGACTACCCAGAATCTCTGTGAATGGGAGTAGGGGAATTTTGAAAGATTAAGAACAAATGTTAATGATTGAGTCATCCCCAGAACTTTCTGCACACTTTCTTCGGGAGTACTCAGTAGTGCACGCACTAAAGGATGCTATTGGGTAGGTAGGAGTTCTGACCCCTGAACTCTGGGACATGAAGCTGGGTGCTGGGGGAGGGGTGCCAGGACTTTGGCATTCGCTCCAGAATGAATTTCTTCTTTGACCACAGGGACATGGGCTCCCCAGCAAATATGGGAAAATCAGTCTTCTGAAAGCAAACATCTGGAGAGAAAAAAGCTTTAATGCCTATAATTAATTCATGTTGTTGGCTATAACAAAATGGGAGCGGCCTTGAAGATTGGGTATATGCGTGGTGTGTGTGTGTGTGTGTGTGTGTGTGTGTGCACAAGAGGAGGGCTGAGAAAGAATTAAGATGAATTATATCAAGATTTGTTTTGCTTCCAGAAAAGATTAATTTAGGAATCATTTCTTTTGACACATTGGTCATAATTAAAGTAATTCTTCACTTTCATTGTTTCTTTTAAGTAAAATCTTGTGGCTTTATTTAACCTACCAGCAATTAACTTTCTCCAAGGAAATAATCTTGAGCCCCAGGGACACACACACCTCTCGCTTTATTGACACAAAGGAGGAGCCATGCTTACCACTGACTCTGTGACTCTGGCCTCTGGAGGCCCCAGCTCCAGCTCTGGCTTGACAGGAACTCTTCCCTTGTCACCCCCCACCCTTGAAGTGTCACCAGTGCACACAGAGGAGTCGAAGGAGACCTTGCCATTGAAATGACTGCCTGGGAGCATTCTGCACTGAACTTTGTGTGAGGGACTTAGGACACTGAGTGACCACAGTCAAAATGGCTGCTTCCTTCATGGGGTTTCAGGTCTGGGGAGCTAAGAGAAAAATTCACAAACAACTAGTGCAACACAGAATTAAACACAGTGGGAAGCATTATGAAGAGTGGTATTGGTTGCTGTCATGCTGTCTGCTAAGGATGTGATTTATGCGAATTAGGGGGTTGGGGAGTGTCAGTCTGTTTTGAGGAACATCGGATCTGACTGTGCTACCACACTGGGGTGGATACAGCAACTAAAAGTGAGCTAAAGTTTAGATGGACTATCTCCCTCTTACTGTGCCATGCCTCCTTCCCTTACCCTCTCTATCTTGAGTTGAAATCTGTGATGATGGAGGATGCATGTCACTAGTTCATCACTGTTTCCCAAGCCTCTAGCCCCACACTTGACCTCTTCTGCCTGAGTCCAGAGCAAATACGTGGAGTGAAGGTGGACACGGATGAGCTCATGTGATGCCCATTACATGTGAAAGACACTTTACCACCAGCTCATGTGATGCCATTCCTCTGCACAGCTCTTGGTATATGAGAATATACAGGGTGCATTTAAATTTGCAAAAAATGTATTGTGGTTAAAAAAAAAAACACATTGCCACAGCCCCCAGCCCAGAACCTTCCCTCTTGCTCTGAACACATGGATCCCACCATTCTTGATAACTTCTAAAGCAGCTCTGGCAGTCCTCTGTTGGGAGTGTCTGTGATTGGACTCTCCTGGCTACTTTCATGTCCTGAATTAGTTCAAAATGTCTTTCTGTCAAGGGCATCTTAACTTGGAGAGAAGCAGAACCCACCTGGTGCCAAGTCTGGTGAATGAGGTAGCTGAGGATGCTCTGTCAGGTATCCACAAGTTGGCTTTCCATGGGATGGCACTGGGCAAGCAGCCTTTACCAGACTTCTGATCATACCTTCCAGACCCTCAAGAGACTCCAGAACTGCTGCAGAAACTGGCAACAAGAATGGGGTGTGTTTGAAGGGGGAAGAGTGTTCTGAATGGAGTTGTTGGTAAAGTGTCTTTCACTGTAACAATTTTTTTTATAGTTCAAACATACATCTTTCTTTTTGTCAACCACATCTTTTTGATTCTAAAGAAAGAGATGACACACCTGGGTGTGTCTCCCTATGCTTGATTATACCAGAGTGTCTCCATGTGCTGGGGGACAAAGGGACTGACTGACAGATTGTTGGCTGATTTCCAGGAATCAGCCTACATTTCTGCATGCAGCCTGGCGATCCTGAGCTGTTGGGATCCAGCCCTTTGTTGTTCTCCTGGACTGGGCTAGGAGCACACAGTAGGGAGGCTGACATGTCAAATGCAGCAGTTCAGAGATTAATTCATCTCATTTACATCTCATTCTTACAGAACCATCCAAAGTGATTCTGAACAAATATCCAGATGCTGTGGCTCAATCAAGTTAGCTCAGTGTGCACCACTGGGCTCTGTCCCCCGACCCATCCTCACTGGGCTCCCGATCCCTGATCCTGGACTGCTGAAGGCTCCATCCCCTCTCACCTCAGCCTCTGCTTCCCAGTCACTCCCCATAACCCCTGAGCTCCCTCCCATTTCTCTGTTTAAATTCAAGCTACTTTGTGCCTGATGAGCATATTCTGCTGTCTTTCCTTCAGAAACATGGAATGCTGAGAGTGAAGTTTCCAGATTTGCATGGGAGAATCATGTGGAACCAAGAATCTGAACAATATAAAGGCCTGCAGAGATTTCTGAGCTTTTCCACACACAGACTTTCCCCAGAAAATTACTGAACCATCAGCCCCAACAAAATAAAAATAATGAACACTAAGAAAAAATGCAAATTAAAGAAAATAGTAATTGAACAAGGATGACTCTAAACTTCTATTTAAATGTAAGTAATATCTGATTATTTTTCTAAAAGGTAATAACTAGAGGTTAAAATTCCAGAAATTCTCAAAAAAGGAGTGATGAAATGAGAATTGACTGTGTCATATATTGGTACAAATTCCCCAGTGTTATGTGTGATTGTGAGATGTATACAAATTGTACCAATAAAGAATTCAATTTAAAAAAAAGGAGTGAGGAAAAGAAACACGGTAGGTATTTTGTGTTTGTATAGATTTTAGACTTCATGTATTAATTCACTCAAAATGTTCAACAAACAGCTCTCTGAATTGTGTCCTTTAATTTATTTCTAAAGACTTCACAGACACCTGTTAGCTACAGCAGTATTTAATAACTCTAGATTAAGCCAAATCCAAATGTTTGCATGCCTTTTCCAGGTGTCTGTAATCGAAGGAGATTTTGCGTTGCTCCTTCCTTTGTTGTAGTTGTCCCCGTAGAATCTCCATACTTCCTTATAACTTTTGGAAAAGACAAGGACTTTACATTTTCAGCATGTTTTACCAGTCACTCGTGTTCTGGTCCAAATCTGACCGTACTTCTGGCTGTCCCTGCTTTGCACCCCTCTTTCCATAACTATCTGGCCCACTTAACTCCAGATTACTTTAATCTGAGGCTGAATAGGGCACACTTTGGCAGTTTTGTATATTCCTGATGGGAACCACTAGAGTCTTCTATCAGATTGTGGATGTTAATGGGACACCTCGGTGTCAGTGACCAATGACATAACGACCCATCTAACTGATTGTTTTTCTCAAAATTTTCTACACCTCTTAAAATCCTGCTATTATTGTCTGTCTCTTTCAGAGAAAATAAGAAGAATGTGTTAAATACTATCTTTGATTTCTGTTATTCCAATTTCAGGTCTTCATTTTGCCTTAACTTTCTAAACTAATTATTGATACATTTTTTATAGTAATAACTGAGGAAGAGCTTTTGAATTGCATTTGCATTATGACAGGTTTTGCCAGAAGGTTGTAGAATAGGTTAGGCAAGGACTTAGAAAAGCAATTAATCAACTTGACTTTTGTCTTTACATAAAGCTCTTTCAAAACTTGGTGTGTAAGTAGAAATCAAAGATGCCTCTTGCTCTGTTTTTCAGATTGGGTGAAGAGCAGCCTTCTGTTTATATTCAGTCATTCCAACTGCTGGCTGTCTTCAAAATGGATAGTGAAACAAGAGGGTTACCGACCATCATAGTCTGGGGACTGACAGAAGACAGGACGGACATTCCTGCCTACCCCTTCCAACCTCCTCCTGTCACACACACACACACACACACACGCGCGCGCTGAGGTCCTGCTGTCCGTGGCACCTGCTTTCATGCTTAAATCTTGAAGATGAAAGCCACAGAATTCTACTGGTAGTCCATGATAGATCCTATGCTTTGCCTTTATGTCCTCCAGAAAGTTCCTCCCACAAAATGTCTCTTGCTGAAGAGCAGAATCTTTTCACTGTAAATGAGAACATCTGAGGAGTCAAGATCCTTTGTAATCATCTCAAGTCTTCGACAGCTGATCTAACCCTGTAAATCTAGAGCAGCAACAGAAATTTGGCCTTGCCCTTGTAATTTATAGGTACCAGAAGGAATCTTCCCAAATTCCCCTTCCCACCAGCATTTCAGCATTAATGAGAAAGGAAGAGTTGGGCTGTTTATCTGACACCATTTGTCCTTGCTGTTGGGTTCCACTGCCATTCCTCTCCACCGTGGCTTCCCCTTCTGTCCTATTAGCAGCCCAGGACTGAGTGTTCCCCTGCTGCTCCTGTCCCAGAACACTTGACCATAAGACTAGGCAGAACCAAAGGTATTTATTAAGCTCAAGTCTGATGAAATGAACATAGTTAAACTCACATTCCCTTGTAATAAAAAGCATTAACAATTAAAACCAAATGGAAATATTTTGACTATCAATATTTTTATTGTCTTTACCAATATCATATTTCTCTACTGTTGGCTATTGTCATTCAGGAATAGCTGTTATTGTAACTTATTGAGTAAAAAAAAAAACCACAAAATCTTTGCTCTTGAAATCACAGATGACAAAACTAAATCACTATATTCTCCCCTACTCTGTACCTAGCATGGACTAAATAATCAGTAAATATATTTTAATGGTAAAATGTTTGGTTTCCATATACACATTGGCCAAAGCCTCTGAGTTTTCTCATCTCTCCATAATAAATATTTAAATTATCTTATTGATTTCTCTTGACTTTACCCACAGCTTCGTTCACTATATGCTCTGTGCAAACTGACTGCTTTTCCTTTGTAAACTGGAAGACAAACAGTGGTGAGAGGGAACTTTCACTCGTCTTGTCTCTGACAGACTGAGGAGCTGTTCAGACAGGCGAGGCTGAGAATTTGAAGGCACAGCATGGTTGCATCACACACCCGGACCTCCCCTCCGGAGCCCCTTCCTCTTCCTTTTGCCCCCTATCTCACGTGTGACTGGTCAAGGTGGAGGCAATTTCTGTGTCAACAAAGAAGTTAATCATTTTTTGATTAAAACCTTAAAATTGCAAGTGAACAGATGGAAGGCTACACATCAGCCATAAAGTACTGGTGACAGGTGAGAAATGCAAGCTGGGAGAAGTGAGCAAAAAAAAAAAAAAGGGAAACAAAAGGGTTTGCTCTGGTTAGCAGAGATGGGGGCTGGCTTCGCAGCATCCTTTGTCTGGTGTTTTGGAAGCAGCCAAGATGTTTATTTAGGGGAAATTTCACTTGGCATCTGGCCATGGTTTTTTGGGGCCTGAGCCTATTACATCTTTCAATCTGAGTGAGTAACTTCCCTGCAGAAATAATACCTGCAAAGCAATCATCCTACTTGTCTGGTCGATAGGCCCCAGAGGACGAGCCAACCTCCTTCAAGAATGTAAGAAAGACTCTGTCACCTTTTCTTACCTCTCCCCCAGAGCTTGCAGGTTTCTACCTGTCCACATTTATAATAACACATGTGAAACATGGAAGTGTTTTTTAAATGTGAGTGAAATAGTTTGAGTATAATCTTGCTTTTATTTGAATAGTTACGTTCAACTAAGAAGCTCTCTTTTGGCCATCTTTCCAGTTCACAAAGTAGATGACAGCAGAGTCTTCCTGGGTTCATCGTGTCTCCTGCTCATGCTCTCTCTGACCTGAGGTTGCCCAACACAATGTGCCAATCCCAGGGGCTCTGAAGCAAGTCATTCTTAGAAAAACACAAGTGTGGAAACTGCAGTTTACTTTCAGAGGTCAGACTGAGGTTATATAGCTTTGTATTAAGGAGAAACAAGTTGATCTAGTAGGCACAGGACTCTGTGAAATTAGTATTTCAAACAAAATTATTGTCATTTCCAAGTTTGGTACTTTGGTAGTTAAAAGTTCTTTAAGTACAGTGGTTTTTCTTTAAAAAAATAAAATAAGCTTGAATTTTTTTCTTACCTAAGTAAATGAGTTTTTCTTCCAAGAAAAGGAATTAACTTGATAATGCCATCCATATCCTTTTGGTTCACTTATATGTTCAAAGTGAAAAATCATCATCCATTTAATTTAACCCTACTAGAACACAGCTACTTCAGACATTTACCTATTGATTTTCTTGGATCTTTTTTTTCTTAAAGTACTTATCAGAAGGTACAAGCTTATCAATTAATCTGCCCTTTGTTCTTGGTGCCTTCGAGTGTGATTTTGAAAGAAAAGTCCCAGTGCCCTCTATGTTGGAATGATATGGACCATTCAGTGCAGGTGTCCCAGTATCAATATACATCTTCCAAATCAGGCTAGTGGGCTGAAGCCCAGGATTCTGCATTTTCAGTAGTTCACCAGGCAAGGCACATGGGACTTTCTGACTTGTCCTACAGTGGGAAAATGCACCTTCCAGAGAATGACAGTTTTAATTCAAAGTGGTCATGGCCAGGAACTCTCAGAGCTTTCTAGCCAAGGGAATCCAATCATAGTTCAAGTAGAAGTTTTGTAAATTTGTGCGCTTAAACTTACACATTTCCAATCATGGCTGGGCAGAACTCATCACACTAATCACTTGTCAGCAGGTTGACTGGGCGTCATCAGAGCTGTGCTCAAATAAGGAGTATAAGATCCTCCTCATGCAAGATTTAGGAGTGACATGAGACACGTCACTGCGTCACATCTCCGGGGACCCACCTAGCTTGACGTCAACAATAAATCATGACTATAGTTAATAGCTCAAAATCTACCACAGAAATTTATAGTGACCGGAAGACGCTGACAGAAATAAAAGGGGTTCTCCCCGAGGATCATAGAAGGTAAGGGTGTTAATGGTTTTCAGTCTCAGAAACTTGATCTTCATCCTGAATCTCTGCTGAAAAGCCAACAAAGACGGTGGGTCCCAGGGACAATCTTTTTCTAAATTAAGAAAATGGAGAATACTTCTTAAAACAACAAGGCTTACTGTGGTGAGTTTCATCAATTTTCTTAATATATACCTCATAGAACATGTATTTTTTCCCCCTTTTTGTCTGATTTCTTCTGTTTTTTTTTTTTGGTCAGAATCTAAAGCCTTATAATAATTTATAACCCTATGCAGTGGTCTGCACAGGACAGAAGTGTCATGGACAAACTCTGGTAGATCCAATCTGTGTCTCAGGAACTGGGAGGAGCCCAGCTTGGCAGCTCCGATGGTTCTCACGCTCCTCTGGGCACTTCAAGTGGAGCCTTAGAAGTGGTGCCCAAGGAAAATCTTTTTTCTTTCCTGCCTCTCTCTAGGTGCTGCAGGAAGCCTCATGAATCCCTAGCTTTACTAAAGGCACAGTATAAAACATCAATGTGGTGTATATTGGGAAACACCTTGTAAGAGGCTTATATTCCATTACAGTGACTTGAGATGTATCTGATTTCTCTCCCTTGTCTCCCATCAGAGAATATTTAGATGGTTTTCATGTAAAAGATATGTACACCTTCGACGGGAAGCTCTCAAGGTGCGTGGTAGGAGCTTTCTGCTTGGTCTACTGCTACTCTCAAGGCTGCCGATTCTTAGACCGGGTCCCATGGGGTCAACAGCAGGAGACTCAGGTTGGGGAATGGGCTGTGGAGGATCCCACCAGATCCACAGAATGGAAGAAGAGCCAGGAAGGAAGTGACTGAAGCCACGAGAGAGGGAGAGGCTGGGATACAAGGCTAATGACACAAAAAAGACAGGAGAGAAGGGCAGATGTCTTGGGCTTGAGAGGACTTCCAAGGACTTTCACTCTGGGAGAAATGGAAGGTTATTAGAAAGTTCTAAGCAGAAGAAGATGATGTTTTAAGAGGATCATTCTAACTGCCTCAGTAAGAGCAGTTTGACTGGTGTAAGAGGGAGCAAAGGGCCAGTGAAAGGCTGCTGTGCTGAGTTGGTTGAATCAGGAAGGTGGTGAGGAGGGGAATGAGATGTGATTAGATTCTCCGTCAGTTGGAGGACATGACCTAATGGACATACTGATCAGTTGAATGTAGGCATATAAGAGGAAGAAAGGGGTCAAAGATGACTCCAGAGCCTCAGCCCATGCAACAGGAGCCCTTTACTGACTTGGAAATGTCTTGGCTTAGTGTGGAGGGGGTAGGAGTTTGTAATAACACACATGAGACTTGAGAAATCTGTTACACACAAGGGCTGAAATGGCTAAGAACTAAACTTCTAATTTTTAAAATACTCATTCTAAAATTGAGTTTATACAGACTAATGTCACAAATTTATAGTTCGATGCTAATCTTGGATCTTATATATAAAAATGCTACAATAGACCTTCTGCGTTTCATTGTTTTGTTGAATGACAAGAACATTTCTAAACAGATCCTCAAAATGAGGCACCCAGATAAAATCAGTTACCCTTGTCCCCAAAACTGACACTGCTGAGCTTCAGAAGCCCAAGGACTTTTCCTATCAGACCATACAATAACCAATGTTATTATAAAGCGTGTCATGTCAAAATTCATCAGACATTTTCACAAAGCATATTTTATACTTGACTTGCCTGTAAGCATTCAGATATTTATTTCCCCCTGAAGCCACCTGTAAAGTTAGATTGGATAATTCCGAAGGGTTTGATTCTACTCAGGTGTGCTGGCAAGCACAAGCAATAAATCCTTGGGAAATTTCCAAATTTTGGTTTGTCTGTGCAAGTTGGATGAGCTACAAAAACGATTTTTAAAAGGCAGACTTGTACTTACTCATTTTTCTCTTTACCAAAAAGTTTGCATTTACTTTTGCTGCTTGTCAGGGGTTTTCTTAACCTCTGAGAACATCTGCTGGAGACAGCACAGCACTCGAGTCCTGGGAATGTTCCACTGCAGCCCTCGTGTCTCCCTGCTCCTCACCCTTCCTTCCACGTGTGTCCAATCCCATTCACAGTCCTCACTGTGCCCAATAAATGTGCTCAGTCACCCAGTCGGCGACAGCAGCTCTTCATTCACATCCCTGAACCCAGTATCCTGGTGCTGAAGTTCCACAAGTCTGTGGTCTCTGGTCCCCAATTGAACGGTCCTTCCTAGCTTCCTCATGTGGCTAGAAATTTCCAAATAAAGTTATATGCGAACTGCCTGATGAAATCAAGGTTATCAGGGGCTCTGTGGAATTCCATCACTCCCACTATATATTATCTTCCTGGCAGAGTTATACTGCTGCTGGCAGGAGAGAAGATGTGGAAAAAATGGATTAGGAGATATGCATTCCCGGGTGAAGAATAATCTAAGTGAGGAATCTTTGCTGAGGCTGTGAAGGAAGCAATGAACAATTCAATTTGTGCAGTGCATGGAAAATTCGAAGGCAAATAAATGTGAAATGTAGACAAGGCTCAGTTTCCATGATGTCTTCAACTGCTCAGTTTAAGAGTTGGGGATTAATTGGGAAAAAAGAAATGCGAGTAGCCACTGAAAATTCCTCCCCTGAGTGGACATAATAACTTAAACAAAGATGAACTGACCTGGGATACCCTTGAACAGATGTCAAAATTCTTTTCCATATATGATCTGATTTGGCTATTATTATTCTGTCATGAATTTTCTACTGGTACCAATGCTTAGCACTGCTATAGTGAAGAATAGGTGGCATACAGGAGGTTCCTGTGAGTGTACATCGCCTGCATGGCTGCAGAGCTACAAACCACCTCCAATGAGCTCACAGGTTTCTCTTGCCTATCAACACAGACTGTCCACAACTATTCATGGAAAGGTAGATGCTGAAATAAGGAAGCAGAAGGATGTGCTGCTTTTTTTCAACAGTGCTTTTTGCTTCACAGTCATCCAAAAACAGAGCAAAAGAGGAAAAAGAAGAGAAAATAGACTTGCTACTAGTGAGGCCAATCCTCAAAGCCAGATGACTTCAGTGTCTTTTTGTTTCTGTTTTAAGTGCATAATCATTAATCAGATGTATTCATATACTGTCAAAAATTCCAGCCTTTATAATAATTTATAACCAGAGAAAATTCCTGGGAGATTTTTCAAAACTTCCTTCATCCATTATTGGATGAGCCAAGGGCCACACAATGCTTACATAACCTTTAGTGTAAAGTCTGAAGAAATAAAAAGTGACTCAAATGGAAGTTTTATGAGACTTCTGCAGGGTGGGTTTCTGGATGATGTTTTGATTTTGCGATTGAAATCATAGTTTATTTTCAGTCGTAGCTCTGAGAAAGATTTATTTTCAGGTCATCACACATACTTGGAAGGAGTCTAGTATGTCTCTGAACAACTTTAACCTTCATGGAGGCACTAGGTTAACCCACCAACCAACAAAAGATGGGAAAAGTTGAGTTTTGTAGAATAACATTTGCTAGTAAAAAGACCCTGAATTAACACTAAAGGCATAAAAATAAGCTCATTTTTACCCATGTGTTTAAAAGCAGGGAAAACTCATTTTGGGAGTGGTAGTGGAAGAATGACCAAGGAGCTTATGAAGGCTCACTTACATGAAGAAAAAGATTTTTGTACTTGTCACGCTATCCTCCATTTTCCCTCTTTCTGTGAGTGTGAAGTACCCTAGAATTTCTTCTCCAATCCTTTCCCTCCTCCTCAGTCTAACTTGTGGCTCCTATGCAGTCACCCAGTTCTTCTAGGGCGACCCTGTTGAAGAATCCCTGCTTCGAAGTCTCAGAGTGGGCAGCTCCTCCTGGCTGAACCTTCAGAGCTCTCTGCTAAGTGACTTGAATTGCTGGGTAGAGAAGAACCCACTAACTCTTGGTACACAGGAAATGGGGACATCAGTGCCTAAACTACCCTCCCAGTTTACCCCAGGGAGAAGTCAGTCTTCCCTGGAGGAAAATAAAGATGGCTCCTGAGAAGAGGAAAAGCAAGTTGTGACTAGGGAGAGGGAGAAGAAAAGGAAATAGAGAAAGAGGAAAAAGTTGGAGAGGGAGAATGAACCTTGAACAATTCAAGGCCACATTTTCTTGCTGATCCAAAGCCCAGATGTATCTCTGTTCTATTTCTTCAGTCCTTAGTTTCCAAGAACCAGTGAATGCCCTTGAATATTTTGGTTATCTAAATATACTGAAGACCATTTTTATTAGGTTCAACAGAAACCAAATCAACCTTTCCACAAAGTACCCCAAATGCAAAAAACAAGATAGACTTTCCCAGTCCTACAAAACAGAACAAAACTATAAAAACAAAGATAAGTTATGCTGTGTAGCTGTGCAACCATTGACTCCATGTGGACCGAAAAAAGGCTGGTTGACTTTAGCTTCCAAGAGTCTCTGTGGTTGAAAAATGTGGACTCAAGAAAGTAAACTGAGCAGAGAGCAGCCTACGAGGCTGACCAAAGCCATAACATTCCCCTGTCCCGAGTGCACGGCAACAGTGCCGTTCCAAGACCTTGAGGTGAATAACTGCCAATCTCTTCTTTCAAACTAGGATTTTATGCAGTTTACAAGCAGAATAAATGAACTGCTTTGAGCCTCTCAGCCTTCCTAAGTTGCTTTTTGCATTAAAGAGAGAACGGTATCCCTTATGGAAGGGGAGAAAGGCACATAGATGAACTACCTCGTGAGGAAAAACTGTAGATACCACAAACCTGATCTGCAGCCTGACCCAAACTATGGCCCTTTTAAGTGACTTACTTAAACATTGGGTGTATCCTCTCCTGGGACCAACCCATGCAGCTTTACTTGGGGAAGATTAAATATTCTGCTTTATGGAGGAAAACAAGGTCATAATGGAAAACTAGAGGAAACAACAACGACAACAAAACTTTAAAATTCAACTAAAAGAAGAAGCAAAGTGGAGAAGCAAGTTCTGGTTACAAAGCACAGACCCGTAATTTTACACTCTACAAACATCTAAATAAGCAAAATCATGCAGTATAAACAGCACTGATAAAGAACTACCACAGTGTTTAGTAGCCTCAGGGGGGAGAAAAGACAGTGTAAATACTTTTTTCCACAAAAGAAACATTCTCCATACTTTCAGAAAAAAGTATTGTTTCTAAAGAAACTCAGCAATGTCTCTCTAATTTTTCATTTAAAGTAAGTATCATAAACAGGGTCATTTAGGGAGATTAAGATGTTTGTGAGTCAAGAGTGTCCATAATTGCTAGTAAAGAGTTCAGTTTGAGTAGTTCTCTAAAACACTGAAGCAGCAATTAATCAGTAAATACCATATGCACTTGCTCAGTATTAAACAGAAAGCCAGCTCTGTGTTCCATACCTGACCTGCCGATGGAGTTTGCTAAGTAGCTCTCGTTGACATACTTGGACCTATCCACATATTCTTTTATATTATTGGTACCTTTTATTGGCATGTTATATATACACATCACAATTACAATCCACATTGAGAATTTATACTAGTATATGACACAACTTAATTCTCATTTTTCCTCTTCCCCTACCCACCCTACCTCCCCCCCACCCCTATATACACAATCATCATTTCCTTTTTTTAAATCAATTTTTTTCTTCATTATTTACCCCTAAGCCCCATTACACCTTGAATATTTACTACTTCACAATAACAATCATGCATTCTAGAACACATTTATAAGTTTCTCATATCAGAGAAAATATGTGATATTTGTACATCTGTACATTTGTTCACTTATGAGTATGTGCTCAAGGTATTTCCATTTGAGTATAAATGGTTCAATCTCATCGTTCTTTATGGCAGAGTAATACTCCATTTTATTAAAAAACCACATCTTCTTTATCCAGTCTAGAGTTGATGGGCATTTGGGTTGTTTCCAAGATTTAGCTATTACAAACTGAGCTGCTATAAACATGGGTGCACATATGTATCTGCATATTTTTATTGTCAGAAACAGTTTAAGATCTTCTACTGTCGAAGTGGGTATATGGGAAGGAAGAGGAAAGAGAGGGGGATCCCATCAAAGTGTGTTATATGCAAGTACAAAACTTGCACAAGGCATTATTGTGTATACTTAATATGCAGGAATATGAAAAGGTTACTTCCTGTTGAATACTAGTTTATACTGGTGTGTGACTCCAGCACTCGGAGCAGCTAATGTGGAAATGACAAGGGGGTGCTAGGAGAGTTCCCCTCAGATGGTTGTGACTCTTCACAGTGATCCAAGTACTTCTATGTTAATAGCAGCACAGCTCATAATAGCTAAATCTCAGAATCAGTCAATATCAGGAGATGAATGGACAAAGAATATGTGGTACAGTAGACCCTTGACTTATGAACTCAGTTACCAAGGGCTGGTTGTAACTCAAGTTGGTTGTAAGTCAGTACAGCTGAGATCTGGATGTTTACCTGGGTAAACACAATAGATAACAACAGGCAGCTGAATTCTCCTTAAGCTAACTAACCCAAGCTGTTCATATTCAGACTGGTCATAACTTGAGGGTACACTGTAAACATGATGGAATACCACTCTGCCATAAATAAGGATACATCTGAGTCATTTGTAGGAAAATTGATGGAGCTTGAGATCAAATGTGTTAAGTGCAATTAAGCCAGCTTTGCTACCCTACCACTTCTCTTGCAGAGAAACCCAACTATAAAGAATTTAAAGAGTTAAAGAAAATAGAGACAATAGGACATAGGGAGCTAGGTCCTTGGTAAATGGAAAAAGGGAAGACATGAAGAGGGGGAGAAAAATAAATCAAGATACATTATGTGCATGCATTACCTCCCCATAGTGAGTGGCATCGAAATAACCACAAACCTAATAAAAATTGTAACTCAGGGTGCTGGCAGCCTCACCCGCGCTTGCCCTGGGCCACTGTGCAGTGCATTCGCGTGCAGACCAAGAGGCCTGGCCTCTGCTTCCAGTCACTCTGTAGTTGCTGCTTCTCTCCTTCCTTTGCCTCTGGCAGTCTTGGTGGGGTCCTGCCCCTGACCGTCGGACTGTGAGTGGACACAGAGCTGCCCTGGATTTGGGGTGTGGCTATCAAATGACCTCTTTCCGCAGGCAGTAAGCAGCCTCCACTAGAGCAGAGTAGAGCATAGAAGAAGCTGTGGTGACATTTTTGGCAGTTGGCACAGCTGCTGTTCTTGGCTGGGCCCGGTGAGATTCAAACCACAGAGAGGAGAATGCAGGTCTGTGCAGCCATGCCGAGCCTCGGCCTCAGGACACACGAGAAGACACCTCTGTAGGATGCCAACTGTGCTGGAGTCAACCCAGACAGGAGTGGTCCTTTGGTACTAGAGGGTAACTGGACAGACAGGTCACCCGTGTGCCCCACAGCAGCTGCATGTTCCAGACCCACGTCACTCATGGGTACCGGAGGGGCAAGAGGGCCAAAGCACGCTTGCTGCCAGCGCTCACTGCCGCAAACGGCGCCCTGCGGGCTGTCCTGTCTCTCAGTGATTGATGTCAGGACCGGTGTTTGTGGTAGAATAAGGGCTGATGTCTTTAGGGAACATGAATAAAGTTCAAAAACTTTCCCACAGCAGTGGGCCATTCTACCCTGCAGGGTGCGATGACGCGCAGTGTCTTCACCACAAAGGGCCAATAGGGGGAGTTCCCAGGCATCCGTCTGCGTGTCTTCTGCCCTGTGACCCTGCCCTGGCCACAGCCGACGGGATGAGGGGCTGGGGGCCGACACAAAGGCAGCCCGTTTAGAGGGCACTGCGGCGGCTCCTCAGTGGGGACGGTGACGGGCTGAACTAATCAGCTCTGCCCGGCTGAGCTGAATGCTGGGCGCCCAGCGATCTGGCAGGGAGAAGTAGAGCAGGGAAAGGAAGACAGAGAAAGAGAACGGCCATGGCGTCGTGAGTAGGATCAAGTCCGAGAAGCAAAGCTGAGATAGCGTGCGTCACCGCTGGCCTGGTCCCGGGTAGAGGGGTCTACTCCTGGGCCACACTCGTGTCCCGCTCTACTTACTCGGGGCCTTGGCAGCCAGCTCTGCTAGGACGGGTCAGTGCTGTTGAACGCACATGGAAAGGTCATCACTAGGCCAGGGCAGCAGGCAAGGAAGCCCCAGGTGGACCAGCTCATGGACACACGAGGGATCGGAAAACTCACAGCTGTGCGTTTTGTTTTGTTTTTGTGTTTTGCTTACTTTGTGTGATGGAATGTTCATGGGCAGGACCACACTTGACACTTCACAATGTGTAAATATACCGAGTAGAATTCTGTGTTAGTTTCTACCATTCTTAGTTTGGGGGCCGTTCTTTTTTTTAACCCTTCACGAGCTTCTCTCGTGCTTTCGAAGAGCTTCCTGATTCTTCCCTCGTCTCCAGAGGCTGAGCTCGCGCATCTCTGCTTGTGGTCTGAGGGCAGCAGGGAGCAGGGGCCGCGCGTGCTGTTACCCGGAGACACATCTGAGTCTGGTTTCTGAAATGGTAGAAATGGTCTTCAGGAAAACTGTGCTGGGCCTTCTGGAGCTCTCCTCCCTGTGTGTTCTCTAGCGCTGGGCCTCTCCGCCCTCTCAGCTGTTCTCCTCCCGGCTTATCCCATGTGATTCCCATTAAGGGAGCAGCGGGGCGCGGAGGGTCCCATCGCACCTCACACGGGGAGGTGCTGACGGACAGGACAAGGAGCTCACACCTTTCCACATCCCCCTGGGAACTGCGGAGGGTCGGAAAGAACGAACCACCCACTGTGTCCACAGATCCTAATTTACAACAAGGACAAATGCGAGGCACCGAAGGTCAGCGAGTTTCTGGGGACGCTGGCTGAGGAGTGTCTCCGCTGCCCAATCAGGTGCGTTTAAAGATCTGGTCTTCAGATTCTGACATTTCTCTTAGCTGTCGCAAACATTGTTTCTGCAAAGTCAAAGTTTAATTAAATTCTTGACCAAATGATTCTAAGTGTATCTAGAATAATGAATAAGATTTATAATGAAGCCTGATGAGAAGAAGTTATTAGTGAGGCTTTTCCCTGCAAGATACGGAATTACTCCACACCAGCACCAATTAGAACCTATGGTTTTGGAGTAAACTAATCTGAGTTAACCACATCAAAATGATTATAAAAGTCTAAAATACATTTTTATTACTAAGAAATGTTATCAAAACATCCTTCAAATAGGTCCTTAAAATGTATTTAGAAATATAATCTTGTATTGAAATCATCAGTTTGTAAGTGATTTATACCTTAAGATCCTGTGGAATTAATTGTACTGTAAAGACTAAAGATATTTACAGTTAATTGATATTTCTTTTAAAAGTAGAAGCCAGATTGCAATAGTTTTAATTCATACATATGTAAAATTTGTTGATATGTAAATTATGTATTAAAAACATTTTTTTCTTCACTTTCTATTATACAAATTGAATTAGTTGCTAGTAAATCTGGGTTTTTACAACCATTAGCATGTACTTGGCCTTAAAGAACTCTAGGTAAAACCTGAAATGAAAGTCATAGATAATATATTTGTTTTCATTGCTAGTAATTTTCTAAGTATTGAAGTTATTAATAAATGTAGCAATAATTAATTTAAACTAGGAAAAAATAGATCATCTAAATTAATAGGAAGATATGCTTAAAAAATCCTTCAAATAATAATTGATAACTTTCATTTTATTTGATATTACACTGTTGGTAATTAAAAATTAAATGTGTATCAATTTATAGTCATATCCACTTGATATAATATTTTAAAAACTTGTCATAAGTTATCTTCTAATACTATATTTATCCTGTCTTTACTAAGCATGGTGATAAATCTAATCCAATAAATATGTGGCATTGAGGGTAATGAGTATATGTGAATAAATTATTTGAGATCTGAATATCTCCCCTTCCCATATCTACTGTCTCATGATAATAATTTCACACCTATTCAAATGTAATTGGAGTAGCTAAGAAGTGTACAAAACTAGGGCATGTATCTTTCAGATCTTCAGATTAATAATTAGCTCATTTATTAGCTGAACAAAAATGAATAAAAATAAAGCCAAGTCCCTAAAGAAATCAAAGCATTGAGAGCCAGACTATTTAATACACAATTGAATCCTCAGAAAATGCAGACTTCTTTTTTTGTCTGCTTTGCTTTTATGATCACGTATTTATAGGTAGACAAAAATGCACTTTTCTGTGCACTGCTGCAAGACCTGGGGCTTTTCCTTGGGTGAGTCCTGAGGCTCAGCCTCCTCCTGGCTATGGGCCTGAGTCTTTGCTGTTCAGACAAGCCTGGCCATCATGAGGACACTTGAGCCATGCTCTTATCAAGAAGTGATTCTCCTGTCTAGAGGAGGGCTCCAAATCCTAGACTGGCAATAACAGGCTGGAGACCCAGAAGACCACGGGACAAGTAATCAAACAGGACGTCAGACCCCCTGGGAGAACCTGTGGGGAGCTCAGTGCCTACAAGACTACCTTTGGGGCAGGCAGACTAAAAGCAGGAGAACCTTGGACTCTAAATTAACAGGTGAGCTTTGAAGGAAAGACTGGCTTGGGGTACACAGGAGGGTCCCCAGAACTTGGAAGGAGAGAAGTTCCGCCTGGCCAGCACCCTTCACGTGCATGTTCTGGGTAAGATTCTCAAACTCCCCTAAAAGACAGGATCCAGGGGGTCAGTGTGGGGCCAGTGTGGAGTCCGTTAGCAAGTGCACTCCTTCCACAGCTGCCCCGGGATTCCTGGAAAGCGTGCTCCATGGTACTCAAAGAAACCCTGCAGGACTGTGAAATCATATGTGCAGAAAGGCTACTATTTTTAACTTTTATTTTTAAAATTTTTATTAGTCCAAGTTTGGAGCTCACAGTGACCACATGCATCATGGGGAGTTTCTGTGGGGACAGAACACACCTTCTCTCTCATTTTTTCATCCTTCATTCCCTTTCCTTTATACTCCCTCCATTTCTTGGTCCTTTTCCCTTTTGCAAAAGATCTAGCTCTTTGTTTCTTATTATCTAGGTTTTTATTTTATTTTTTATTTATACTTTGGGTTTCTAATATAAGAGAAACCATGTGATATTTAAACTTGTGCATCTGATTTATTTCACTTAACATTATGGTCTCAAGGTGCATGCTTTTCCCTACAAGTGATCTCTCTCTTCTCCTTCACAGCAGAACAGGCTTTACCTCCTAGTTATAATAACCCTTGAAAATATATCTCTGTAGAACTAGAGTAATGCATTTACCACAGGCACAAAATTGAAGAAGGCAGCAACACAGCCAGTTTTAAAAGAAATAACATTTTAATCTTCTAAAAGTCAAAGCTGACATAAATATTCATGCAGGGCAAAAACCTCATCATTTTAAACAAAGCAGCCCATTGGTTGTTCAGCAGTATGGTGTTACTGTGCAAGAGAAACCGTCCTTTTCTATCCACAGTGCCCCTCCCGCTAGCTTATCAGGGTTGATGGAGGCATCCAAATGGGCTGGGCTGCTGGGAGCTTTGCAGAGTCCTGTTTACACTGTGGGGATTCTATCCACGTTTTCCTCTTTTCCACACTCTGAGAGGCTGTTCTGATGAGTGTGTGGAGGGTTGTGCATTCTTCCTTTGTCTCAGGTTCCTGTCTTGTTTGGCAGGCAACTGCATGCTATTGGTGGCTTTTTTGAAGTGCAGGGAAGCAAGAAAGCTCAGCCAGGGGTGCAGAAGCGATGGCACTGTGACTGGATTCACCCCACTCACACTGGCCCGAAGCCCATGCCATACCCACCGGTGCCTCTCCAGGATGCAGCATTTCTTCACATTGTATTTGAGGCCTTGGCTCTCAGGCATGCAGAACCATGTAAATAGCATGTCTCACACGCAGGAGGTCAAGAGATGGAGACAGGGAAAGGAAGGAGAGGAAAAGGCCATAAAAGAATTAAGATGTGTTAGGTATGTGTACCAACTCCTCACGATGAATGTGATCTTTATGTACTACCAACGTACACTAATAAAAATTAAAATTTACAAATGTGCAGCTTTTCCCTGGGTCTGTAGGTTAGGGCTGTGCCAGGCAGCCAGGTAAGGCCATGTCACTGGAGCTTCGTCTGCCCTGGCAATTTCCCCTTCCCGTGTTGCGCGGGAAAAATGAATCTATGATGCACATGCAGGTGTCACATGGATGCACACCCCGTGGGGGAGAAGGTCGGGAGCGCGGCGCTACCCAGCCCGGCTCTTTCCTTAGGGCTCCTCATTCCCTGACACGCCTGCTGTACCGCTCTCTGCCTCATCCCGGCAGTGGGCAGAGCCACAAAGCTCTAGTTCGTCAACTTGAAGCTGGAACTTTCCATAAGAGCTTGTCCACTCTGCCTCCTGCCATGTCTTTGCTAACTGTGTACACATACTCCTCTGAGTGGTTGGATGTCGGCTCACACCTCTGCCGTCCTTTTTCCTCTTTAAGAAATCTATCATCTACAGAAAGAAAATAAAAGAGCATGTATAAGGGGGGAGGAGGGGGGAGTGGGTAGGGATATGGGTAAAAATGAGAATTAACTTGTGGCATATACTGGTACAAATTTCCCAATGTTATATGTGATTTTGAGATGTATATAAATTGTACCAATAAAGAATTAAAAAAAAAAAAGAAATCTATCATCTTCGGCTGTGCCCTTCACAGATTCAGTGCTTAACAAATGTATCAAGTAAGACAGAACAAGGAAAGGTCTCATCCTCTCCTCCTAGAGAAACATGTGACCACTTAACAAATCCGTTTAGAATTCTTTAACTGTAATGATCTGGTGACCCATTACTTGTGGCATGTTTATTATTAGTTGCTTCAAGCATTGTAGTTGTAGACATAAGACTAAACTTAGGTGGCAGGAAGAAGACATAGATCAATTTTAAATCCAAAGCTAAGTTAGTTGGCTAAGTTGCTGAAACTGTAAGTGAAGTGACAATTGCTTTCCATGAAGGCACTGTGTAAGATGACGCATGTGCAGGGTCACTGGGGGAAGCAGCACAACCCAGAAAATTTATGACTGATCACTTACAATACTACTCGCAGTTTCTTCATGAAACTGTAGTGCGGTTTCTAATTTTCTTCTCCTGTGTTTGTAACACCTGGTTAAAGGTAAACTAGTTTGCGAGTTCATTCACTTAAAAGAGAAGAATAGGATGAATGATTAACTCTGCACGGCGGGGCTCTGGGGTCTTCTTTTGTCTGAAGAAGCAGGCCTGCTCTGGCTGCATGCCTCGCTGGGAGCCCTGTTGCTTAGTAACCCCGCACTGGCTGCGCTGCTGCCCCTGCACCCAGGAGGAACCAGCGTCAGTAAGAGGCTGTCAGCAGCTCCGCACTCTGAGGCAGCCTGGTGAGCTCGCGGGAGGATTCCAGCCCTCCAGAGCTGTGGGACTCTGGCTCGCTTGCGTTTTTCCTGCAGCCTATCACTTATATATTCTTCACACAGAGGGTCATTTGTTTGCATTGTGGAAATGTAAAGCCATTTAAGAAATGGGGGGGGGGGCTAAACCGATGGTTGAGAACTTCCCGTCCACATTCACTACCTCACGACGTGTGTGGTGAGCGGCTGAGTGTTTCTCTGGCTCTCCTGTGTGTTTGGTTCCCCGTCGGGCGCCCTTCTCTCCGATGGGATTCATCTGTTCTGCTCGCAGAGGGAACCAGCATAGGAAATTCACTGCGAATGGACTGGAAACACTCCTTCCCATTGTTTTGCTCTTTCTCGATAATTTTTTCCCAGATATTACAATAAAAGTGTCAGATATTAATAACGGGAAAAAGATGAAAATGTTGGGAGAAAGCATTGCACTGTGAGTGACTTACCATGTGTGATGCACTGTGTTTGACGTACACTGTCTCCCCCAGAGGCCACAGCAATCCTCTGGAGTCACGTGAGTGTGTGTGCACGTGCGTGTGTGCGTGTGTCTGTGTGCGCGCACGCGTGTTAGAGTGGCCCTATGACTATCTCAGTTCTACAGATGAGAAGTTGCAGCTCCGACATCACAAGCTAGGGATGTGAAGCGCCAGGTTTGTGGTCTTTACCCAGCCGGCTGCACCAGCTTGCTGTGAAGGGGAGCGTGGTCCACAACGCACGCAGCTCATGCGCTTCATAGAACGCGCAAGGGTGACAATCAGAGCGACGCTCCTGGGCTCCCAGAAAGGTGCTCAGAATCAGTGTCTCTGGCTGGCGTTTGTCTCCAGGCAACGCAGATTCCCCCAGAAGTTTGAGAACGACAACACCACACCAGTCTTACACAGGGTCCCTTTATGGCAGGGTTTTGAGTCCTCAGATTTCTTCCTGGATAATTAATACAGCACTGCTTGCCCGGACAGTGTATGTTTATTGGTCCCTCTGAGGGAGAAAAGAAGACAAGAGGGGAAAGGAGAGAGGGTGTGAAAGGACTTTGGGGAAGAAACCAGTCAGAGTTTCCTCATTCTGTGGAAAAGGCTGGCTTCTCCTTTGTTCCTCCTCTGAGGAATCTGGCCTTTTCTTGTCTCCCCTTGTGTCTCGTGGCTCTGTTGGGCAGAATGATAGCCACGACAGCCAATGAGGGAGACACTGAGGAGGCGGCACACCCTTCATGGTCTCAGGGAACAAACCCAGCTGGAAAATGGCTTTAATCGAGCTCCCTTTCTTTTCTTTCCCAAAGTCCCCTCAATCAAGTTCCTTGGCCCAAAGCCCACGGGTCACCAGAAGCCAGAACTGCACTAATGAGCTCCCACACAAGTGGTCTGAATTAACGTAGAGCCAACCTAAGTGTAAGGTTGTATTAATGTACAGACAACCTAAGATCTCTGCTAGGGTCAGTGAGCTCTCACATCCAAGCCCGGCGCTGACAGCAGTGCGCCCCAGAGTGTGTGCTTGGACCTAGTGTATGGACAAGCTCCAGCCCAGGACAAAGGCGCAGATGGCAGCTTCCCACCACACACTGCCCTGTCCATCCCTGAGAGTGACTGGGAATGCGTGATTGTACCATGACTTGATAGCTCCTGCCTGTGCCTTGCAAAAGGCTTTTACGTACACTGCCAGACTCACATGCCAAACTATCCAGAGTGTTAGTGACTTACATTCTCCTCTGTACTGCTGTGGTTTCCTCTCAGTCAGCCTAAAACCGCAAATCAGTAGGCCCTCTCACAAGAAAGCTGGACAAACCAGTCAATGCCTCTGCTGAAGAAGACAGTGAAAATAAAACACTGAAGACAGGAAGCGAGAGGCTTCCTCTTGGGGGAACCTTGCATGCCAGACTTGGTCTTTCCTGGCTCTTTGCTCAGTGCAAGGAGCAAGACTGAGCTCAAAGTCAGCTTTGTTGCCTTGCCTCGGGTTCCCTGTTGGTAAAAGAGAGTCAACAGAGTTGTTGTTAGGGTTAAATGAGTTGACACAAGGAAAGTGCTAGAATGGCTCTGGGCTCTGTAACAGCAGTTAATCAACTGAGGATTACAGTGGATAAAAAGCTACAGATTCATAAACCCATGTGTGTTATCAAGCGTTAGCTCTAAAACTTAAGTATGATAGTCATCCTTTTTCATCTTCTGTAGAGGGGCAAGAACAAACATTACAGGGGTGAGTATGAAGAAATGGCATAGTGAACCTTCATTAGAATTTCTCAAATTCAACACCATTGGCATTTTTGTGACTGAACATTTTGTCGAGTCAGGGTCCTGTAAACTGCAGGGTTTTCCCCGCTGTATCCCTAGGCGCCACCAGTAGCTCCCCCTCCCCCATTTCAGAAAAACAAGTGTTTCCAGCTATTGTCCAGGATTCCCTGGCAGAGGGCGCACAATCACCCTTCACCAAGAATTGCCTTACAACTGAGTGCCAGTCTCAGAAATGTCCACAAACATTGTTTTTCATCCCTCCCTGGGTAAGGAAGGACACAGAGCCTACCTTGGCTTATAGTTCACAAATTCTCACCCGAGATGAAGTTCACTGCCCAAGGCCACCAACTGAGTTCTCAGGACAAATGTGCTTTTCATTCAGTGGTACACTCGCTCTCGGTGTTCACAGCATGCAAGTGTTGCTGGATATAAACTGAAATCCTCCTGTGATCCATGATCTTTGAGAGTTTACTTTGACAAGTTCTACCTTTAAACTCTTGATCTTCCCAGGTAACTTTCTTTCTAGAAATTGCTCAAGAATAATGAGAGCACGTGTGTAGACTCCTATTCCTCAGGAACAAACTCGTTCATTCTTTCCTCAGACATTCACTGAGCATCTCCTCTGTAGTGACTATTGTGCCACCCACTGGAAGGCATAAGCCAGTGATGTCAGAGAGTCACCCCTGCAGAGCTCATGAGCTCATGGGGATTGATTACACACGTGTGTGGTGAT
Source organism: Thryonomys swinderianus (assembly GCA_004025085.1). NCBI lineage: Eukaryota > Metazoa > Chordata > Mammalia > Rodentia > Thryonomyidae > Thryonomys > Thryonomys swinderianus. The sequence continues at coordinate 59,775 of PVIC010003233.1, forward strand.
AGAGGGGAGTGTGCAAGGGAATAGATGAGGGTGAAAGAAGGTAAAGGCAATGTAGGAGATACAGGCTTAGTGAAGAGATTAAATCAACTTTCCTGGATAGAAGAGACAAGGCTTTTTCAGGGAAATTTTTCCATAGTCAATACCAATGATGGTGAACCTTGTAGAGGCCACGTGCCCAAACTGAACCCCAAATTCATTTATTTATCACGAAGTGCTGACACTGTAAATAAACATAAATATGAGGTTTTAGTTTAGAAAAGAACAACTCACACTTTAAAAGTCTTTTGTCTTAAAAGTTGTAAGTTATGCCATACATTGGCCACCCTTGGCCTATACTATTTATGCCTAGTCTTATAGGATAAACAGAAATTAAAATAGTAAGTACTTCCTATGCCATAACCTGAATGCAGTGAATCAAGCCCTGCAAATGATGCCAAATGCCAAATGGCTCTGGGTGTTTGCAATTGTAAGTTCTTTTAATCCTCACAACAGCCTGCTGAGATTGATACTGTTATTTTGGCTCTAGAGAAAAGAAACTGAGGCACAGAGAGGTTAAATAATTAGACCAGAGTCTTACCATTAACAAAATACTAGAGCCAGTGATCACTCTTAGGCAAGGCTGAGGCGGTGGAAATGTGCCAGTGCAAAGTAACTCCACGCTGAGGAGATGCAAGAGCTGAACTTTGAGCACAGACCCAGTGTGACTAGCGGCAGGACATGAGGGTAACAGGCAAGGAGAAACCCCATCAACATGGGAAAGTGAGGTCTTCCTGAGGGAGGGTGAACTTCATCCTGTTAGCAGTGGAGAGACAACAGAGGGAGAGAGACCCACCCAGAAGGTTTTAAGACCATCAGTCTGGCCTGGAGCAAAAAGTGGAAAGACCAGTAAAAGAATTTCATATGAAATTAAAACCATGGATATTTACTGCCATTTTTTCTCATTCTTTTCTCTTCCCAAATATACTGAGGAAAAAAAAACCCACTCTTAAATACTAGAAAAGATACAGCTGCTTTGGCGGCCTACACACACAATCCTTCAATACTATCTTCTGGATAATGCACATGTGTGTCTGCTCAAGCCTAGATTTAATTGGATTTAAGTAAGAATCTGAGCATCATCATGCAGAAGGCCTGACATAAACAGGAGAATATAAAGGGTTGGAGAAGATGCATCCTGTCTGTTCTTATTGAAAGCAGACTCACCAGTCTGTGCCGCACCTGCTTATTCCTTCCCGCCCATAAGCAGCGGCTCCTGTGTGACCAGAAGACAAATACATGTTTGGGAAGCTTGTGTCTGACCCCTCCCTAGAAAGTCAACCAGATGCTACAGTGTGGCTTCACTTCCCGTTTTCTGTACCAGGCACAATGAAAACAGTTTGTTCTTCATCGGGCTCTCATAAATACCCTGCACTACTACCAACATAGATTATACATCTGAAATAATTACAAACCTGAAATATGGTTAAGACATTTGGCATCATTTGCAGGGCTCAATTCACTGCCTTCTGGTTACGGCTGCTTCCCTGCTTCCTGAGGAACAGCTCTGTTTGGTGGGCCAAAAGTTGCAGATATTGTGGCTGCAGATCTGAGCATGAACCTCTATGGGATTACAGTTGACCAGATCTCTTCTGGCCAAGAAATTAAATTATGCTTTTTAAAAAGCAGAAAATATACTTTTTTTTTTTTTGAGACAGGGTCTTGCTTTGTAGTTCACGCTGGGCCTGAGCTCACTATGTAGCCTAGGCTGGCCTCAAACTCAGCAATTCTCCTGCCTCTGCCTCCCGAGTGCTGGGATTACAGGCATGAGCCACCACGCCCAGCAGAAAATACACTTTTTAATTAAAATATAAGGTTCTGGTTCTACTACCTAAAGTGAGCTCTGCTATTGTCAAAAGAGAGAAAGGGAACAGCCTGTTGCCACAGCACAGATGAGGAAGAATACAGAATGAGGGAGAAAGACAGCCCCTGAGCGCTAACAGACGGAATCTGCCCCTGCTCTAGTGACAGGCGCACACACCCCTGCAGCAGCACAGTGTCTGGGCGGGGGGCTCACAGTATCTGAAGGAGCAGCGATGAGTCCCTCCCCGGGGACCAGAAGGATAGTGGAGTCACTGGAGCAAATTCTGGCTGCACCATTGAGAACTGCTCACCCAACCGTTTTTAACACCTCTATTTACTTGCAGACAAAGATGCACCCAGTATCAGTCCACTGACCCCTAATCACTGGGATCATGCCATCCACTCCTCTTTGCTTTGATTCCATCCCTACATAGCAACTTTCCAATGTGCGCTGATGGGTCATTTGGAAGTGTGGCAGAGGCTGCTCCCACGTCATGAACTGGGCTGTTTTCCAGACCAGGTATCAGAGGACTGACTAGGCCAGCCAGGGGAGCAGGAAAAGCTCCCGAGTGGCTGTTGGCCTGCTGCTTCAGCCACCAAGTTAACCAAAGGAATAGACAACACTGACATCATCAGTACCTCAGCTCAGGTGGGGTGGAATGGTGCTGTCATCCTGCCCTGTGGGAACCTTCAATGACAGAGGGGCTGAGTTCTCAAGGAAACCTTCACTTTGTAGTTCAGACTCTGGGCCTTAACATTCAGTTTGTTGAGAACTCATGCTGATTTTCTTCACCAAGTTCTGTAAGTCACTCAGTTACTTCATAAACTCTGTTGACTCTGTTTTCAATTGTGCAGTTAACTGTTGGAGAGAGAGGCTATTTTGCATTAAGGTGGGTTGTGGGAGACAGCTTGTAGCCAGGAGTGTAGGGCAGGAGAAGGAAAAAAAGAGAAACTGGGGTATAAAAAGCAGTAAATACCTCTAGAGAAAGTTTTTCCTATCCCTTACTGTATAGTAATTGATTTTATACACTGGATGGTGCTGTTATGTGTAGTTTTAGTAACGGAATAAATGTTGACTATGAAATGAAATAAATGCAATGCAATGCAATGCAATGAAATGATTAAGGTCAAATAGTAGAGAAGACTCAGGCTTGTGGGATTAGTCTAACTTTGTTCTCAGTTGTAACTGAGGGAAATCAGAAAGCATTTGAAATTTGTACTGTCTCACAATTCCTGTGCAGTACAGTGACTATGGGTTCAATGGGCTGGCTGAAGTCTTCCCCAGTCCCTGATGAAACCCACACTGAATTATTCATTTTCCATGTCCTCTAACTACACATTAGGAATTAGAATAAAAATAGCAAGACAATAATTAAGGAAATGATACTCCAGTGAAGCAGACCATATTAACTAATACAGATTCTTTTTTCTGCTTCAGAAGAAAACCCTGATTTTTTTTTTTTTTAAGTGTAGACCTGAACCTTTAATAAGAGAAATCCTGATTTTGGGGCTAGCATTGTCCAAAAGAAAGACAGGAAGCCTGTCTTTAAATTTTTTTAGTAATGACACATTAAATTTTAAATTTTTTAGTAGTGACATTGTTAAAACCGTAAATAGAATCAGGACCAATTAATTTTAATAACATATTTCACTTAATCTGCCATATGAAAAATATATTGTCATCATACAGTCAACATAGAAATTCACTAATCAGCTATATGACATTTTTTCATATTATGTTTAAAATCCAGTGGATGTTTTTCACTGTTCACACATGTCAGTTTGGACTAACTACATTTCAAGTGTATAATAGCCATGTGTAGCTACAGGTCACCATATTGGACATCTAAGACCTAAGCAGTGGACGTTCCTCCAGCAAGCATGATCGGCATAGGGTCTCAGATGGCCCCCTCCAGGTGACAGCAAAGATACTGTCTATTCACAAGATTCCTTTCTTTTTCTCTTCTGCTGGTCAAGAATAAGACAGAATTATGGCCCAATGAACCTGTTAGCTGGGGATATGAGCAAAGCCAAGCTTTGGATGAAGCTGACAGAAATCAGCAAAAAGGAAGGCCAAGAAGAGAAACACTGGTGACAACGATGAGCTACGGATCCAAATCAGCTGACTGGGAGGCCGGACTCTGTGTTTGCAGACGCGGTAGTTGTCCACACTGTTGAATGTAGCTGATGTTACTTGTAGTCAAGAGTCCTAACTACACTCAGCTTGTAAACTGAGGTATGACCATTCTTTGGCCCTAATTAGTGCACTCCATGAGGTTACAGAGTAACAGAGGAAGAACTAAACAGTGTGGAATTGCAGAGGAACAAAGCACTTGAATGTACTATAATTTAATATAATTATTAAATGAACAATAAAATAGACATATGTTTTCAGAAGCATCATGTGCAAAGCAAGAGTGTTCACTATGTCTCCCAATCAAGCCTTTGAATCCTGAGTGTAAGCAAAACCCAGGGAAAAACCAGCCCCGTCTCAGTTTTATGAGAATAATTATTGATCTGTATGAGCTACACAATTATGAAGACAAAGAAAAGTTGTTCAGTAAAACAAAGCCTGCAGGATTCAAAGAAATACCGAGGGATATTTGGTTCTATCTTAAATTTCCCATGCAGTGCTAATTAGAACATACATTTCAATTAGAATTAGACTACACCTCAGGAAGTCAGTTATTAAGTGGCCCAGCATGTTTTGATATTTGCCAAGCCCAAAATCCTTAGTGCTGGAGGACAACGGGTCTTTAATGATAATATATTCCCCTCTTGTACCCATTACTCCTAGATAGCTTGGAGACCTCTGTACTTACTGTGCTCTGGGGACCAGAGTGGCCATTGTCAGAGGAGGATACCAATTAGCAGGGATGGCCTTGAGGTGAAAACTCAACCTCAGAGGAAACACCTTTGAACTTTAGCTGTCTTTAGTGCTAATCATTAGAAATCAGCGCAGAGTATGGCCTCTCCCACCACATTTCAGGTCCCCCAACCTCAGTCTAATGCTACATACTTCTCTTATAATAAAGGTGCCAACAAAGACAGCAAACTTTCTGTGTACATGAAAGAAAACCACCACTTTTGACCATTTATAATGGCACTTTCTCTGCCCTTCTCTCCTTCTGTAAGTCACTCAGGCCCTTAGAGATAATCAGCTGAGGATTTTGCATAAGGCTCTCCATGGTTGCTTCCAGGGCAGCATAATTACCTGGGGCTCATCAAAGCAAAAGCAGCAGCCTGTGGGCTACTGAATAATTCACAGCTGCCTGTTTGACTCAGAAACTCACAGAAAGAACAAAGTTCAGTCACTGTGTCAATCACACCCTTATTCTTTTTTCATTCATTTAGGCACATGGTTTAACTAATTTTTAAATGTCTGTTATTCACTCAGTGCTGAACTAGACATGATTATATCACGAGGAAGATGGTAGAGTCCTGCCCACTGAGAGGTGGGCAGTCAGGGTACTGAGACTGGTAGGAAAGCAGAAGGTTAATTCCCGAAAGTGCTGTGATGCCTCTGGGCATCTGAAAAGGATGATGAAGCTTTCTTTTGTCTTAAAAGTTCTTTTTACTTTCTTCTTCAGAGCAGAGGTCTGTATCTTTTATACTATTGGGGGAATCATTCAACATTTAATTACCTTTCTGACTATACTTCGTATTGACTGGTAAAAGATGAGAAGGAATTTTTCTTTTGCTTGAAAATAAGAAAGCATTTCTGAGTGTTCACAAATCAATATTTTGTCATAAAGGTATTCATATAATTGTGCAAAAGCTCAGATTCCAGGCCAATTTGGAATGTAAAATCCAAGTCTTAACCATTATCAGATGAATGACACCAACTCATTTCTTAATCTCTGTTTTTCAGTTCTTCAAAAGAAATTTCATAAGAGACATAGCTCTACATATATGAAATTGGTAATCTATATGGGTAGATTTATTGTGAAGACTAAATAAATACATTTAATAGTACCTGACAAAACTTTTAGTAAGATTTTGACTCAGTATTATAGAGTTGTGTGTTATGGTGTTTAGATTTGAAAATCAGTAAGGAGAATGAAATTTAAACACAGTGAGGGCTGGGGATGTAGCTCACTGGTTCTGACACCTACTTTGCAAACTCAAGGTCCTGAGTTTGATCCCTGGTATCAAAAAATAGAAATGAAATTTTTGAAAATTCTTAGGAAGTTACCATTTTGAGGATCTGCAGTCCACCTATCAGAATTTTTGAACACTATAAATTTTCCCTCCTGGAATAGAATAAATGTTTGTCTCTCTGACTGAACACCAAGTAGCACAGCAGGTGTGCACGAACACTGGGTCACACGTGTCACACTTTGTTCAACATTAGACTTGCTGAAAGACACAAAGACCCCTTCTTGGCCTTCTGCTGATTTACTAACCTGACAGGCAAGAACCACGATCCACCCCTTCCTTTCCACCAACTCCTTCTTTCTCAGCCAGGACAGGACAATCCATTGCACAAAAATTAAGTGGAAGCTGATGACTCCCCTTTTTCCCATTTTTTTGAGACAGGGTCTCACTGGTCCAGTTGTCCTTGGCTCAGTATGTAGCCCAGGCTGGTCTTGAACTTGAGGCAATCCTCCTACCTCAGCTTCCTGGGATTACTGGCTCAGTTCACTCTTTACTAGCACCTGGTTATCATCTAGGAAAGAGAAACCGAGTGCGTCAGAAATAGTGCTTCTCGTCTAAGAATCATGTTACCATCACTACATCATTTCAGGGGACAGCAATATTAAAACATTTTTGTACCTGAGTGCTGCCAGAACTCAAGTGCTGTTACTGCCTCCAGAACTATTGCCCTGCTCCAAAACTGCCACCATCTCTCAGCAGATCACAGCCAAACCTCCTGGCTGGTCTCTCAGTCCCTCCTTTACTCTAACTTCCCACAGTGGCCAGATTGGTCTTCAGGGTCCTTCTTGTTTGTATCTTGTAGTGACTCCCTATTTCATTCACAATAAAATCCAGAAGTCTTTTTTTAGACAGGGTCTCGCTTTGTAGTTCAGGCTGGCTCTGAGCTCACTATGGAGTCCAGGCAAGCCTCGAACTCAGCAATCCTCCTGTCTCTGCCTCCCGAGTGCTGGGATGACAGGCGTGAGCCACCACGCCCAGCACTGTGGTATGTGGTATTGATTGCTGGTGGGCATGAGTCTCCACACCCAGCATTGTATGAGGTTTCCGGGGATTGAACTCAGGACCTTGCGCTTGCGAGGCAGGCGCCGGAAACACTGAGCTAACCCTCCAGCCCAGAAGTCTTTTCTTAAAGAAAGTAATTGTTGAGGTTCACAGTATGTCCAGGAAATGGTCCATAATGACAAATCTACATGGTTGCATAAAATTTTTTCATCGAGTGGAGCATTTATATAGAGAATGCTTCATATATTTTGTTGACTGTGCCAATAAAATCTCTTCTATCTGTGATGAATTTCTGTCTAATATTCTACATTTTTTCAGCAGATATTGAGATGTCATACTATTTGCCTATTTCTCTTCACAAGTTGAGAAGACTTTTATCAATATACCAAATTCCCTTCTACCTCTACTAGTGTTCTTTGGTCTGAAATCCATTGTGTTAGTCTGTTTGGGCTGCTAGTTTAAAACAGACTGGTAATTTCTGAAAAGCTGGTATTTATTTTTCACAGGTATGGTGGCTAATTCCAAGATCAGAGTGCTGACAGATGTGGGGTCTGGTGAGGGGCTGTATCCTCACAATCACTACCTTTTCTCTGTTTTCACACGCAGATGGAGTGAGGCAGATCTCCAGGTCTTCACCTATACAGGCATTAAGGCTGTTCTTGATGTCTCCACTCTCATGACCACAGTACCTGCTAAGGGACCCTCTGCTTAATGTTTCCACTTTGGGAAATGGGCCTTAACACATAAACTTTGTGGGGACACAAACATTCTGATACTGATGTCCCTCCATGGATAATGGGGCTACAATCTGATAAAGTGTTCATCAATCGAAAGTACTATAAATCAAACATGCCTTTCATACACCCAACTTTCCTTAGATATGTTTAGAAAACACCTGATCTCACACTTGAGCAAAATAATCTATCACAAAGCTGATATTACCATAAACAATTATCTTATGTAATTTGTTCAATACTTAGAAAAATGCTGATATCACTGAATACTATAGAACATCTGTAGAGCAATCTCTCATGAAAGAGCATGGCACACACAGCACTAGTTCTAGAAAAGACCAAATTTTTACAGATAGTCCATTCTGAATGTTCAGTGTTTCCATACTATCATAACATTCAAAGATCATTAAGTCGAAACCTAACTTGGTAACTATCTGACTAGTAATATTCTAGTAATAGTATCTACTAGTAGTCAATCTTACCTTTTCAAAGTCAACGCTTACATGGCATGATTTTATTTATTTATTTTTTTGGGCAGTACTGGGGATCAAACTTGGGGCCTTGTGCTTCCAAAACAGGCACAGTACCACTTGAGCTAAATCCCCAGCCCCATGGCATGACTTTTTATCTTCTACTTTCAACTATTCTGCATTTTTGAGTTTGAAATGAATTTCTTGAGAATAGCCTATAATTAAGACATTTATAAATTATGTTCTATCATTTTTTGTATTCTTGTCAAGTTTATTTATGATATTATTATGCAATTTTAATGTTTCCTATTTTCTTCTTGTTATATAATATCCATTTGGATTGCTTTTAAATTTTCTCTTTCTTTGCTAAGGTTTTCTATTCTTTCCTTAATTTCAAAACAAATTGCCTTTCTGGTTTTGTTGAATCATTTTTATGTTAGCTGCTTTAAAATTCTTGTCAGTTCCAACATCTGACTCATCTTTGTAGTGGTTTTAGGTAATCCTCTTTTCTCATGCAAACTGTCATGGTTCTTGGGATGATGGGAATTTTTTTTTTTTTTAACATATCCCAAAAGCTGTGCTATTATGTTGTGGGACTTTGGGCTGGATTTAAATTTTTTTTTTTTTTTTTTTTTTTTTTGAGACAGGGTCTCGGCTTTGTAGCTCAGGCTGGCCTTGAGCTCACTATGTAGCCCAGTCAAGCCTTGAACTCAGCAATCCTCCTGTCTCTGCCTCCTGAGTGCTGGGATGACAAGCGTGAACCACCATGTCCAGCACTGTGGTATGTGGTATTGATTGCTGGTGGGCATGAGTCACCACACCCAGCATTGTATGTGGTTACCGAGGATGAACTCAGGACCTTGCGCCTGCAAGGCAGGTGCCGGAACCGCTGAGCTAAATCTCTGGCCCCTGGATTTACCATTTTAACTTCAGCATTCTGACACACTGTTTTTGATAGATTATTTTGCTCACATGTTCTCAGTGACATTTCTGACCCACCCTGTTCTTTGAGTTCACTGGTGCTGCATTTGGGACTTCTGCCTGACGTGGCAAGAAATGAACCCGCCTGGATACCTCTACTACTAGACTGAGGAGTGGACAATCATGGTGTGGCCCCTTCTTCTGTTAGGTGAAGGGTGAGAAGATACCCTCTGCGATGGTACTCTTCCGGTCTTGAGATCTCTACCCTGTTGACTTTTCTCTGTCCACCTGTTAGAGTTCTATTTTTCCTTTGGCATGGACTCCAGGGATTCAACCCCACTAGCTCGCAGCATAATCCGAGCTATACTCCTCACCATTCCTTGGCAAACTGATGCTGAATACGCAAGAAAATCCACAGTGACACCATTCTCCATCTCAATCTGAACCCTACTCCGCCTTGCAACATTACGCTCTCAACCCTACTCTACCTCCACCATACACTCTGCATGTTCTTCCTCCGAACCGTGCCACTGACAAGACAACTGCATGACAAATGCACAGGAATCGCCAAAACAACACTTGGACTTGTGGTTTTCTGAATTCTGAGTGGCAGCCAAAACAACACTTGGACTTGTGGTTTTCTGAATTCTGAGTGGCAGCCTAACCCGAGGGCAAGAGCCTGCAGGGACCTGAGGCCTAACACACAGGACATGGAGAGACATGGAGAGAACAATCTAAAACTTCATGGCTAAATTCAGAACGCAAAGTCTGTCTAGTGAGCTGTAGGCCTGTGTGTTCGTCTCCAGTTGTTTCTCTGTTGATTTTCTGTTCTGTCTCTTTCCTGTTCCTTATGCATAGTGGTCATGGTCTCGATTTGGAGCCTTTGAATTATTCCCACTTAGAACTTTCTCCCTCGAAACATTTAGTCCTTCATCTTGGTAGCGTTCTTCACTCCATTATTCCAGAATCATCTTCTCAGTGGAATCTGCTTTATCTAAATTCCTACCACTCAGAAATGAAATTAAATAAAAACCCAAAGCTCAAGAGCTTGGGTTACTGAAGTAATTGGCAGGTATGGTACACAAACACACTCTTTCCAAGCAGAACAAAGAATAGAGTGCAAGTTCACCTTCTGTAGATTTTTGGGGGAACTTGATAGTCAGAGATTGGGAGAATTTAAGAAGTCTGAATTTTATCTGTAGAGTTGAGATTGCGTCAATGAGTCTACTGTTGCCTGGTAGGCTACCCTTTATGTTTTTAGTCTCTGCCCAACTGGGCTACTTTTAAAAGTAAAAGACTAGTGCTCATTGGTTGGTTTCTAAAATAGCAGGTTCATTGAATAAAGTGGTTTTGAATTCCAGGCAGTTGTTATCAGGTTGTTATCTTAAAGAATAACCAATAACTGCTTTCTCTGCAGTGTGAAGCACTTTTCTCACTGCTCTGAAAGTGGGTTGTTCCTTCTTACTCAACTCTGCTCCCCACCCCACAATCTAAAGATCACTTTCTAAGGTGATACCCACTTACTTAGCGCTTTGAGTCTACTGTCAGGCTGGGAAGGCATTATTTACTCTTTTGTTTGCTTATGTA